>JAWWMK010020044.1:0-18349 GCA_035047105.1 Galeopsomyia nigrocyanea | reverse complement strand
TATTCACAAACTAGGGTAAAAGTAGATGTTATTTGATGTCTATATGTCTATACCTAAAATTAGTCCTTCATGGGTAACAATAAAATTAAGCATTAAGGGGCCTCTTACCATATATATAGCACACCAAAATATATTAGTTTTTGTAGGATTGCTTTGATTTCATTTTGGCTCATTCGCTTAAGCCGATTCTTTAAAAAAAATTAATAAAAAATCGGCTCTCTATTACAACATTGAGCTGTCATTCATTTTGAATTCTTTAACTAATGTGTATTTATATCCATGCCTAACCAATCTTGTCTGCAGGGTTGGACCGTTTGAAGAATCGACTTGAACCAATGAGCCAAAATAAAATCAATGCAATTCTACGAAGCTAATTCATTGAACCGTATTTTTTTCCTCGCTATCATATACGTACTCGCGGAGAAAACACGGGTACAAATTTCCCGATTTACTATATATATTTTGGTGTGCTATATATATGGTAAGAGGCCCCTTAATGCTTAATTTTATGATATATATATATATATATATATGTGTGTGTGTGTGTGTGTGTGTGTGTGTGTGTGTGTATATACACACATCGATTTACGTGGTGATGAGCCCTACCAAACGAGCAAAAACAATGGTTGGGTACATCCCCACTTTCAAGCTGTTTTTTCTCCATGACTAATGATGGTAAAAAAATTTTGAAACATACCATTTTCTTTGTTTTTCCGAGAGCTACAAAATTAGCTTATAATATTTTTAGAACAATATGTATATATATGTTTAAAAAGGGAAACAGTGTTTTTTTTTTCGAAAAATCGTAAGTTTGACCTTGAATTTGGAAATAAACAACTAAAATTCAATTAATCTGGATATTTTTTCTCTATTTTACACTACTTCAACTTCAAAATGCCATTGGATTCATGTCCGTATCTTGTTTCGTTCGTGCGGCATTTGATTTTGATACAAAAAAGTGCCAAATCGCCCATAGTGCGGCAGGCCGTCAGGCGGCCGTGTCGGGTGTCACGTTGCCTCCTGCAACGCCCGAGTTCGTGGCGCAGCGGGTCTGGGGGTCCAGGATGTACCCATGGAGGGTGATCCGGCCGTGCAGGTGCCCTGCATAGCCGACATCACGATCGCTCTCCCGGAGTGCACCAACCCTATCGAATACGAGAACGGGGCCGCCCAGCAGGAGCTGTCAATCTTGCTGCACGGAATGGGCTGCATGGATCCGATTGTCTCTCCAGAGGATCCTCCGCCCGCCAATAGTCAATTTCCAATTGACTACAGCAAGATAGAGGCGGCGCAAGGGAAAGACGTGGACGCGAACAAGACGGCGCTACGGGGCGGACCGCCTCCCATCGAGGAAGCGGCGCGAGATTGCGTCCGACCCCTGAGCGAGAAGTCCTGGGACAACTCGCTCAACTCTGGGCCTTCTCAGCTCTCCACTTCGCTGCGGCTTGCTGCGAGCAACTTGGCGGCCAGAAGCAAGAAGGATCGCAAAACGGTCGAGGTCATGTTCGGCGCCGGGGCGACCAAGTCCCTGCCGGTCCGAAACTCTCGAGAGGCCGACGGCGGGTTGTGATTCAGCAACGTTCGCACGGACCCGTCGCCGTCTCCGTCAACGATGAGAGGAGAGCCGCCGAACACTGTGCGGCAGAGGCCACAGCGCCCGATCCAACTGCATTTTGTGCCACCGGAGGCGCCGCACGCTTTTGTCCCTGGCCCCGTCTGCACGGATAAACCGAAACCTCGGGGCAAGTAAGCCCCGAAGGGATACGAGAGGGACGAGGAGCTGCGGACCGTTCGCCAGTGCTAGAAGAAGAACAAACGCGTTGGCAGCCTACCCGACTTCAACAGGGATATCGAGTTCCGGTACGATCACGGCGAGACTCGCGCACGAGAATCCTCGAGCGCCGACAATGGTCCCTCCAGGAGTCAGGGCCGGGCCGACGGTGTGGCCGGAGGAAAGAGGAAGGTGCAGCGAGTCAACCAGGTAACTCCGCGCGCTCCGGCGCCCCCAACGAACGCCAAACCAGCAGCAGCGCCGAGCTCAAGCTCGACCTCGAAGGGCCGGGAGGGACAACAATCTTCTGCGTCCTCCACGCGGCCCTCTCGGGAGAGTGAGCGAAAGGCGGCGGCGAGGCTGGTCAACGGTTGGCGGGACGACCGTGGGGGCTACTGTATGGGACGCCTTGCACAGGTGGCGAGAGTGCCCTGGGACGCCAGTGTCGACGTCAGAGCGGGGTATTGCTTCAACTGCCGCCGAGAGCGGCACCCGACGAGACAATGCCAGCGGCCGGCTTCCGGAAAGTGGTGTGGGTTAAGGTTTATTTTATTCTTTTTATTTTCGTTACGTAACCCCGTTATTCGTAGATGTATGACTAATCTATTTCTTTGTTTTTTTAAGTTGACTCGTGACTCTGGAGCTTGCGCGGCGGCGCGCCGCGAGTGGGTACAGCTTGGCGCCAGCATGCGGACGGCGAGAGCGCAGAGAGTAGGCCTCGATCTAGTCATGAGATCGAAGGCCTAGAGGGGGCTATAACGGGGAAATAGCTTTTCAAGCTATTCAGCCGTTTGCGCTCTCTGTCCGCCGTTCCGTCTGCTGCCGCCGAGCTGGAAGTGTGTGTGACTGTGTGCGCGCTCTCATGCTCGTTTTCTTTCTGTCGAGGTGTTGGCGACGGCTGATTGGCGGAGCGACGGAGAGATGCGACGTGGTAAGGAAGGAGACGCGCGGCCCAGCGAAGAGAGAAGAAAGAAGAAGGAAGAGAGAGAGCTAGGAGAAAAAGAGAGAGAGAGAGAGAGAGAGAGAGAGTAGATTGTTTTATTATGGCTAAGGTCTCCGGTTCCGAGGTCGCGGAGTACCTGGATAGCCAAGGCTATATACATGATTTTAACCATCTTTGTGTGTGCGCAACAGTGAGCTATGCAAGCGTGCATTAGCCCTATTTACAGAATTGTAGTTACTAAAACTATATAATAGAAATAAAAATGAAATAAATAAAAAATAAATAAATATGTAAATATTAGTAGACTAGAGAGAAAAATAGAGATTTTAGCTGTACAAAGACTTAGAATAACGAAAAACAAGTGTGTTCGGACCGATAAGTCCACAAAATTAGGTTTATTATAAAATTGAATTACGCGCTCAAATTTAGAAACGCGCCCATTTATGCGCATGGGTGCAATGACCTGCCGCTCCTACTCTGCAAAGTTTCGGAAGGATCCGCCGCCGCCGCCGCCGCCGCCGCCGCGGCTCTCTCTCTCTCTCTCTCTCTCGTCAGAACGATTTTGGAGGCCGTCGCTCGCGCGACTCTGCAGCGGCGCTCCATTTTCAAGCAATGTTTTTTCACTACCATAAAGTACATTTAATCTAGAATAAGCAATCTTGTAAATATTGCAATAAAGTGCTCAAGTTCAATAATTAAATTCAGTGCATACGAATTCATTTGATATTGAAACCCGTAGCTTGACCTTCAACGCCAACAACTACTCTCTACTCATCGCACAACTCAACAAAGATCAACCAAGTTTTTTCTACAAAGCAGCCGTGAATTTATCTCTAGTCGAGGATGCGACTTATTCAAGTTTCGGCAGGGAAAAGGATCGGAATTTTCAAAGTGAATAAAAATGTGGCATTGAGCACAACAATTATAAAATACGCAGTTATTTGAGCTATGACGATCTGTCCCCTCTGCTGCTTGACGGTTGATTTGCCATCGTGGTGATAGTGGTGATTCCGTATTCCAGACGTAACAAATGGTTGTATACAGACGTACTGAAGCTTTCCTGGTGGTATTTCCCTCGAATTTCAACTGGTAGCTCGTTCCAGAGCCTTGCTGCTCCAATTGTGAAGGAATTTTTGTAGCAATCGGTGCGTGCATATTTGATTAGGAGGTCCAGTGTTGAGGCTCTTTTAGAACCCGGTGCATCGCTACTGCGAAAATCGAAGTCCTCGGCGAGGTACAACGGCACTTGCGAGCGCATGATAGAGGCCAGGAGGCAGACACATGAATATCTTTGTCGTGGCTTGTATTGCAGTAGTAGCAGTTTGCAATAGGATGATGTGATACGGTCTGACTTCCTTACCCTGCTGACGTAGCGTATAGCAGCATTCATGCACCAAGTAAGCTTTTTAGTTTGCTCATCGGTCAGGCCAATGAATGGGCAAGTGCAGTAATCGAAGTAGGGCAGCACCAATGACTTGATTAGCAGCGCTCTTGTGTCCCTAGGGATGACAGCCCCGCATTTCCGTAGGCGGGAGAGAGCGAAAAAGGCTTTTCTTGTAGTAGTTGTTGTTTGCTGGTGCCATAGCAGGGTGCTATCTAGTGTCACGCCGAGGATCTTTAGCGTTTCACCCATTTCGATCGGTTCGCCATTGATTGTTGGCGGAGGCACATTCATTTTGTTTATCCTTGTTATGAAATTGCGAACGCCGATCCAAATGCCTTGCGTTTTCAGCCTGTTTATTTGGAATCCGTTCCTCTGCACCCATCGTGAAAAGTTACCGAGATCGGTGGAGACAGCTTGCACGATGGTACCAATGCTCTTGATTGGGCCATGATGGTAGCTGGTGGAATCGTCGGCGTAATCGTGATGCTCGCAGTGCTGCAGAGCCGTGTGTACGTCGTTAGTGAAGAGAATGTATAGCAGCGTGCTGAGCACACCGCCTTGAGGCACACCTTCGTGCTGCTCGAGGCTAGACGATGACTTACCGTCTGGTCCTCGCACTACCTGCGTGCGCCCAGTA
The DNA here is from genome assembly GCA_035047105.1 of Galeopsomyia nigrocyanea. Lineage (NCBI taxonomy): Eukaryota > Metazoa > Arthropoda > Insecta > Hymenoptera > Eulophidae > Galeopsomyia > Galeopsomyia nigrocyanea. The sequence goes on along the minus strand of JAWWMK010020044.1, from coordinate 13,614 downwards.
AGATACGAAAACACCCATTTACTGGCCGTGTCAGACCAGCCTAGGTGTTCCAGCTTCTCCACGAGTAAGGGATGATTCACCAAGTCAAAGTCACGGGAATAGTCCACTGAAGTAGAGTGATTTCTTCGTCATCGATAGCTTTGCGGATGTCATCGAGAACCCTAAGCAATGCTGTCTGCGTGCTACGGTGCTTCCTGAACCCAGATTAGTGTGTGTCTAGTAGGCCATTTGCGTTGATGTATTTTTCCATCTGTGCGTGTGCCACCGCTTCTAGGAGCTTCGATGAGACGCAGAGAATGCTGATGGGCCGAAAGTCACTGGGGCCGGTGGCGGGATTTCGCTTCGGGATAGGGCGAACGATAGTCTTTTTCCAGGCTGTCGGAAAACAGCCTGACTGTAGTGAACAATCGAAGATGTTGACTAATATAGGTACGATTACGTGTGTGCACTCCTTTAAGAACCGGAGAGGTATACCATCAGATCCACATGCATTTATGCGAGCTTTACGAATGGCGGCAAGTACCTCATCTGTCTCTACGTGGCTGAAGTAAAACCGGTTGTCCGATGATATTCTGGCTGATGGATGAGTACCGAGGACGGGGGCATTTCCTGGTGTGCCAAGAAAATGGCGATTGAGCTCATTCTCCGAAAACGGTAGGTTGATCGTCTCGCGTATTTTGTTCTTCAGTCCCAGCTCATCTATTGTTCTCCACTTTCTCGCAGAGTCCTTGCAGTTGGAGAGCTCTTTGCGGTAGTAGTCGCACCTAAGTTTCTTCCTTGATTTGTTGACTTCGTTCCGTAGTCGTTTGTAGATCTCGTGGTCTTAAGTACGACCATAGCGCTTGAAGGTTCTCCAGGCTCTGTTACGTGCAGCTTGGTTTGATATGAGCTCCTTGCTGCGCCAGCGAGAGGGGCGCTTTTTTTGCTGTAAAAGTTGTGAGTGGCGCGTGTTTGTCGTAGAGGTTGATAATTTTAGAGCTAAAGAAGTCCACCTTCTCATCGACGGTGTGCATCTTGTCCATTAGGTTCCACTCGATCGACTCAAGGTCGCGATTAAAAGAGTCGCGATCGATGCTTTTGTACGGCCTGTGTGTGATCGTCTTCGGAGGGCAAACAGGAACTTTAAATTCCAGAGTGGCAGTGAGAACGTCGTGACTGCTGATACCGGCCACGCTATGCTGGTTAAAATTTATAACTTTGCTGAGGTCGCTGACACAAATGTAGTCAATAGAGGTGTGTGCTTTGCCTGAATGATTTGTTGGAGCGAAGTTAAGTCGCTGTAGGCCGCATGTACTTAGTGAGGGGCGTAGAGTATTACAGCTGCTGTCTAGAATTGGCCAGTTTATGTTTAGATCGCCGAGGAGGATTGTGCTATCGTAGCGGGTGTTGCAGTTTAGAATTACTTCTTCGATATCAGACCAATAACCAATGTTTGGAGGTACATATACTGATAGACACAGAAATTTTGCGGTGTCTATTTGTAGTTCAACAGCCACGAACTCCGGCCGCTTACAGTACTCGGCGTCAGAGCGTGAAATAGTTTTGCATTTGATAGCGTCGTGCACATAGAGCGCAACACCGCCACTCCTTTTTCCCGTTCTGTCCGCGCGTATCAGGTGATAGCCGGAGACTCCAAAGGAACGAGAATGCCTTTCTGGCTTCAGCCAGGACTCACTGACAGCCATAACATGCAAGCGATGTGAGACGATAAAGCTCTTTATCTCGGTAAAGTGCGCTTCAAGAGATTGCGCATTTACATGTGCAATGCGTAGTTGTTCTTGAGATTTATTAGTAGCCATAGTCGATGAATGTAGTCTTGCTAGCTATGCGTTTACGTAGTATTGGGCATTTGGCTTTGTCCGTTGCGGAGTGACAGATGTTAGCGGCATTTGCTTTTTTGCAGTTTATGCACTCAAATTTTTTCTTGTCTCGCTCTTTGCAGTTGTGCGTGGTATGTTCTTTCCCGCAGTTTCCACATGTTTCAGCGTCCGGGCAATCCTTTGCAAGGTGTTTGAGGGAACAGCATTTGTAGCACTGCCTTGCGATTTTGTCACAACACTTATCGACCTCGTCTTCTCGAGACACCTTGCTCAGGTAGGCGTTGGAGATGGTGAGGAGTGTGTCACAGAAGGCATTAGTAGCATCAATCAACTTGTTCTTGGCACCAACATGTTTCGCAGTTGATATTATATGTAGCAGTTCCGAACGGTGCCTCTGTGCCTTAGCTATCAACTTTAGCACTTGTTCCTTAGTTGGAGAGGACAGAGATGGCGAAGTGGTTGGCTTGTGGATGTCGGTTTGCTCGCCATTTTCACCACGTTTACGCTTTACGCGAGAGTCACTGTCTGAATCTATCTCCGACATTGTTGCTGGCAGAGTTTCGAAAACGGAGAAATTTTCAGTTTCATCCGCTCGAGTTGTGTGAGCGTTCGTAGCGCCACCGCAGTTTTCACGAGGGCGGCGGCTCTGTGTGGTTTTCACTAGCGTGGGCCCGCTGTCGGCGCGTGCGCTGTTAGGGCGGCGTCCCTTGGACCTTACGAGCGTTTTGATAACCTTTAAGATTTCATCAACTTATTTCACAGCAAAAAACGAAAGAATCCGTGAACAGAGCGGCTAGATAACACTTGCTGAGGAGTACAGTGATGAGTTGCGCATGCCAAAACACTGTCGGGCTTTCACAATTTCCAAAATCCCTAGAAACTGAGCGAAAAATCCCGTCTACACCGACTACGCATCTTCTCCCTCCGAGAGAGAGAGAGAGAGAGAGAGAGAGAGAGAGAGAAAGAGAGAGAGAGAACGAGGGAGTGCGGCGTTGCGAGCGCCGCCGCGGCCGTGACGGCGGGCCCGGCGGCGGGAGCAAGCGGAGCGACACTTCCTCGGTTCCTCCTTGGACGCCGTGGCGAGTGGCAACAGCGAGAACAAGCATCGACACCGAGAGCCAAGGGGGAAACCTGTAAGGAACGAGAGGATGGAGGCCATCACGGGAAGCTACCGTCCGCGTTTACCGCAGGCCGAATACGAGCCGGGTCGCTCCCGGCCTTCACCATCCAGTAGCTACCACATTCTATCCGGGGTAATCCTCGTCGTTTACCCGCCCGGAAGTCCGGGCCGAGCCACCAGCGAGCCAGCGTTGTCATCGCCGAGCAGCACACACTGCGGTGAGATCTTCGCTCCTCTCTTCTCTCTTTTTCCGTGTCTCTCGGGAGTGCCGTTGTTGGGCCGGCTTGGCTGGGCACCTGGGCTGCAGTAGTGCGCCCGGGGTGGCCGGACATTCGCAGCCGTTTCTCGCGTCACCGGAAAGCCGCGGGGTGGTTGGTGCCGTCAGGCCTGCTGCCTCGCCGAGGTTTCTCGAGTGCCGCCGCGCGCCGCCATTGTTGCGACTCGAGGCGAAGCCTCGTGTATATATATCCACGTATTCGTAGCTAAGTCTCTATGTTTTCTACATGACCATTATATTAATAAAGTGCGCACTATAATGAAATTACATGTGTTCACCTGATTACTCTCCTTTCCTCCACCTAGCATGAAAACTCTCTCTCGCGTGCGTTCGTTCGGGGTACATGCCCGGTGCCTCGTTTAGCAGCTATTAGATCTCCCGCGTTAAATAATTTGTTCGGATAGAGTCACGGGCTGTACTTTTACAATTTTCGACTTTACTCTGACAAACTAAACATGCAATATTTCATACTAAATTCATTTGACATAAAGATCGAATAATAAATATAAAATTTATTTTAATGCTACTTTGAATAGTATATTTATTAATATAAACAAATAATAAATATAATTTGTTTATCATAAATTGTCTAGAAAGGACTATTTGGAATGATTAATTTAAATATTCATGCAAATTGACTAATTGAATAATAATTTTACTATCAAAGTAATAATAACTTATTAATTTGATGGATAACTTAATGTTTAATAAGAAATCAAGCCGTGGGAAAAGTTTTTCGCTTGAAAAATTTCAACTTTTAGATACTTGTATTCCTACTAAACAATGTCTCATCAAGTGAGAAACGTTCATGAAAAAATAGGCTATGGGAAAATATACTTCTACATAGGAACTTCTTCTAACCATCAAGATATTGTAATAAAATTTCTCGTAAGGTTAGCGATTTTACGAGACAGGTTGTAGCGTTGAGGATGTCAACTAGGACAATAAAAATGTTTGAGATGTGATATCGATGCGTTCGCACTGTCTCCTTCTCTAGCGTTATCTGAATTTTTTCACACCCTTTAAAAGATTTTACAAACGATGCTACTGGTGTGAAACCCATCTAAACCTCGTTAGTAAAATCATTCAGTGTTTGTCCAGTGAACAGTGAAGGTGTACCAAGACGAACCATTGGAGGGACTGTTCGATCAAATATTTGCCATGGATTTAGAAATGCCTTTTCAGGGGCAGGAAGCAGTGTATGAGACTCTCTCTCTCTCTCGTGCAATACTAATTGATTGTTTTTTTTATTTACAGCGCCCACATATTAAATCAGATGATAGCTGATCTAGACGTTGAAGTGCCGTTGCCGGCACCAGCAATAGAGTATGTAGTGGAGGAGCAGCTCCAGCAGGGACTTACAGAGCCCGCGCCGCTTGTGGATGCGTAAGTCTCTCTCTCTCTCTCTCTCTCTCTCTCTCTCTCTCTCTCGCTCTCTCTCTCTCTCTCTCTCTCTCGTGCGGACGCAAATTTTCATCGCTCCGATAAAGTGTTAATTTTCACCAGTTTTCTTTGACTCTGAGTTCTCAAGACTTGCATTTCGTTTTCAAGATTTGGTGTGCGTTGGATTGTGTATTACAGTTTTCTGGATGTTCCTTTTTTTTGTGTATCAAGTGCGAATTTGTCTCCGTATACTGTGAAACTGTGCTTGCCTCGAAGGCCGCCATTGTGATGCTCGGACTTTCCACCAAGTTTACTCAATTTCATCGGTCTACAGGCGTATCTCTTCTCAAGAAGTTCAGCGTCATTGACTATTAAGTGCATCGTTTCGTTGACTACATGCGAGTGATCTGCGTTGTCCCGGCATTTGCATAAAAGTTCATTGAAATTCATTTATTGTTGTGCGCACGTTCTCCCCGGCAGAAAATTTTTCCGTTGCCGAAACCATAGCTCTAGTTGTCGTTGTCGGCTTGTTTACTTCTGACGTCACGATCGCCGATTATCACACAGACTGTATCTGTAGCTTGTACGCTGCCACGCGCGCTTTCTCTGTGCCTTGCTTTTCGTTATGTGTCGTGTGCAATAAATGTTCCTGCCTTGTCCTGCTATGCGTCGAGTCATTATTTTTGCATTTTAATCAGCTGAGTGTTTTACGCTCTTTCTTGACTCTCTCAAGCTTCGCTCCAACTGATTGCAGAGAGCCCGCGCTTATCGACTTGCCGATTGACTAGCAGTAGACTCGCGTTCCACAGAATGGCCAAATACTTTACTCAACATCAACTCTCTGCGATGCATTGCGACTTGGTTGATAAGCAACACGAAACCAACACCAAATTTGCGAATGAAATCGAAACGTTGTCTCGAAATATAAGCTCGGTCAGTCAAGAAATTCGTCGCTTGCAGGATCGCGCACAAAAGCTTGAAAATACATTAGCGGAGCTCAAAGTAAATACGTGTGCAAGTTGTTCTGTTCTTCGCTCAACAACGTCTATTCAAAGTGTCATTGTTAATGTAAGCTCATGTGCTAAGGAATCTACTCAAGTGAATGCTGCAAGCTTGGACAATCCGTGCGAAGTTCTCATCTCAGGCATTCCAGCGTCGTTAAATCTGCGTCCAACTGAGATAGTCCACCGAATACTAACGTTCGCAAGTTTATCAAGAATTATCGGTCACGTCACCTCAACTCGAAATTGGAAACAAAATTCTTGTACAACAGCTAAATCGAGCAAGTCCACTGCAAAAGGGTTCGCTTTCGTCGTCAAGTTCACATCGCCTGATGCACGACATATTAATAAATAAGATGCGAGAGCTTAAAAATTAAATTCACAGCTTATCTTTGGAACCGGCTCTGGCACAATCAATGTAATGAACTTGCTTCCACAACCTACATTCCTGTTATTGTTGAAAGCTCGCAAAGCTTACAAATCACTACTATGCACGTCCATTTGTCAAGAAAGGTGTAGTTTATATGCGTAAGCCTAGCCATGCGTCTCTAAGGGCAATCTCGTCGGAATCAGACCTCAAAAATCTGGCGCTCATGTGACTCTCACCTGCAATCACCGACCCTCGGTTGTCATTCTGTGCAGTGCTTATCTCTTACTGTTGTGAGAAAAGAGAGAGAGAGAGAGAGAGAGAGAAAAAGCAGCACTGTTTCTCTTCGTTTTTTTAGTTTTTTCATATCGCGCCGGTTCTGTTGTTATATTTCGTTTGTCTTTGCATTCATTGCTATATTTGTAGTCTCTTGCTTGCGGTAGGTCGATCCAAAAGAAAAAAAAAGTTTCGTTGAAATAGATTTTTCTTAGTTTTGAGTTTTGCTGCGCCAGAGGAACGAGTTTGACTCACACAGGCACACTCAAAACGCTGCGATTCAATTTGCCTGTACGGCGCCGAGCGAGCCAATTAGCGACGAACACGAACGAAGAAGACGACATGGCGTCTTTCCTCAAGTGAGCCAGCGATAGCGAGCACACCGCATCGCCACTCACGTTCCAGGCGACAGCCGGAACGGAGCTCGCCACTCTCTCAGAGTCAGGACCGAGCATTGGAGCAGGCAGCACGTGCTTCACACGAGAGTCGCGGAAGAGTCTCCATACGCTTGGAGGCGGACGCGACTGCTCGTCTTTCTACACCTTCACCTGACCAGCGTGGTGTTCGCATACACCGGGGCCATCTCTACTCAAAGCGCGATCTGTAAATTCAACTGGCTCCTCCACTTTGCAACGTGCTCTCGAAAGTATACGCGGCGCCATTTTGCCTCCTTTATCCGTTTCAACTACGAAGAAGCCACGCTGCTGAAGTTGACGCGGATTTTCCACAGCTTTTCTGTAAGTACATTTCATGAACTATTCTTGGTGGCACAAAGGGCACTTAGCGATATAGGTTTTGTAGAAAAGAAAAAATATTCGGGTACGCGAGAATTGATATTTTCACGTAGATACGTAAGCCAAAAACTCATAGGCGTAACCACCTAAAGATCTGCTTTGATTTCATAGATTTTTCAAGGAAAGAAAAAGTGGGAAGGATAAAAGAGAATAGTTTCTTTTGTCTGTATAGTAAAGTACCGTAAAAAATTATTGTTGCTCGCGCGTTAGTTTATGATTTCGTCAGTTGATAGACATATGTATATATATATACGTGACAGAACGTTTACAGACAGTCTGATTCTCTCAATTCATGTATGCGCTCATTCAAGCGATCAGATTTATGTCAGGAAAATATCCAAGATCAAAATCTATCCATTTATGCATCAGAGCCATCACTCTCTTAGTGTAGGAGAATTTTTGAAGTTTGAAATGGGTTTTGTCGGAAAATATCTAGCACCGAAACTCAGAAAATTGTGATCTGTCTACGAGCAGTGTATTAGGCACAATAGCTCATAATTCAAGTACCAATAAATTTTGGAAACTGCGTTATCTGCCAGCAAATAGTATTCTCAGCTATATTTTCTGAGTTTTGTGATCTTAAGTCACCAGTAATCTCTCATTCTCTTTCTGGAATCGTGAAATCATGACTTTATGATTTCTACATAGTGAAGAGATACTTCATTATCTCCACGTTAAAAATCAGAGTGGTCAGAGAGAGGATGAGTCGATTGCCCATTTAAAAGTATTATCCAATCCCGAAACTAATGATTTTCTTTTTATTGTCTTTTTGTCCACAGATTTTCAGGTGGACTCTGAACGAGCTCTGAGGTGTTTGTGACTTATCGAGAAAAAAAATCTAAATATCATAAGCGCTGAAGCATATTTTGTACTCGCCTTTGTATTTGATCTCAAATCTATACAGAAAATACTCGATCACATAAAATCCATACATTTATTTTTCCACCACTACCCTTGCACGCATCCTGGGACCACAAAAATCAGTCCCACGAATCTGAATAGTGGGCATTTTTGCACTTGGCAAAAAGTTACCCACTACATGCTCCTCAGCGATCTTGCGCATATCTACTGCGATTTTGTGAATAGCTTATATTAGATCTATGTCCAACTATGCTTGCATCTCACTTTCCGTAACGTAATTTAATTGCTAAATTTGTGCGTCGCATTTTCTGGTAATTATGCTTGCACTTGTTCGACTTATTAGCCATGCTGTCTATACGTATATGTATAGTGTAAATATGCATATAAGCAATCTTGTACTGATGTAATGTTTTTGCGCGCGCTCTCTCTCTCTCTCTCCTTCCCCCCCTCTTCTCTCTCTCTCTCTCTCTCTCTCTCTCTCTCTCTCTCTAAAACCCTAATAACACTGATAACCCTGTGCGCCAAGACATACACGGTTCTACCCTCTGGTTAATAAAGAAACTATCTATCTATCTATCTATCTCTCTCTCTCTCTCTCTCTCACCCTTACCCTTGTTTTCTCCGTTAGATGCATGCATCGCTTGCAATGTTTCTGCGCGCGCGCGTGTGTGTGTTCATTTAAATATATTAAAAATATTAAATTTTTTTTTCAGCCGTGCTGTACCACCAGCAGTAAATCTTTAGGAGGCAATAGCCGAACTGCACGCTGCGGATATTGGTAAGGAGCAGCAGCGTATAAGACCACGCATGGCACAACGATGGCATGATTACAATGTGTAAGTAATGCTTTTTTTATTTTCCAGTTTTTCTATACATTAATTATTTTAAAAACATTTTTATGTTTACAGATATGTGCATGCTGATATTCGCTATGGGGAAGAACGTTGGGTGGTACTAAGGCCAGCACCACCGCCGACGGTCGACTTGACAATCTAGTATATGTAACTTTTAATAATGTGAATTATATGTATTTAGGCTAAGTTTTTTAATAAATATGAAGAATAAAAATTATAATTTGTTATCTTCCTTAAATTGTTTTCACATTCCTTAATTCCATAAAAAGTAATACATGGGGAGGGGGAAGGGGTAGCCGGGGATATGGATGGAGGAGGAAGGGGGGCGAGTGAGCCGGTAGCCTGGTTGAGCCCGTGTCAGTCCTCCCTACCTACTCATTACTCAGATACGACGTTTCTATCACTTCTATTCAAAGAAACAAGAAATCAAGAACAAGAATCGACTGTCCAGCTGGTCATCATGCGGGCGAGTTGATTGAATAACAGATGAGCTTGCCGGACAAGATGTCTAAATTGAGATGCGACCCCCCAGGGATGCATCCTACTGTCAGTATATAAGAAAGTGTGAAGAGCTAAAATAAAGGATCCAAAAGGGGTCAACTGATCGCAAGTCCAGCAGGTTTTGCAGCTGTGAAAAACCGTTTATTCGCTATTTTTGGGTATAAATAACCTCGCCAGCCACCCCCGCGGGCAGAGTATTCACACAGCTCTCAAGAAGTTAACACCGTCCAGTACTCATACGACACTCAAGAAGTCAACTTCGACAATCTCCAGTCTACAACAGCTAGTTAGTCGGTCTTCTTTCTGTTAGTTCGGACTTAGAATATTTTTTGTACTCTCGAAAATAGTTAAAGTCCCATTTGAGCTTAATCTATTTTTTCGTTCAATTCAAAGTATTTCAATCATTTTGACGACGTTTAAATTTATAGTATTTCTAATTACTTTTGCTCTCCATTAGAATTTTTGTGTAGAAATTTCAAGTTCAGTAATATTTTTGAATAAACAACAATTTAAAATTACTTAATAGTTTTATCAAAAAGTAATTTCTAACTTTCACCTTCTTGCAGTTCGGATTCAACAACGAGTAAGTACTAATTTATTTTAATTTATAGAGTTCCTCTTGAGTGTTGTTCTCCGATTTTTAATTATTTATCAAACAAACTTTTTGATTTAAACTCTTTTCAAAATCATAACTTAAATTAATGAATAACACCGATGTATAAATATTTGTGGATATTTTGCGCCTCTAATCCCAAGATCAGTGATCTTAAATGATCAGGATTAAATGAGAGGCAGGTAAACCGAAGCAGGGATGGAGCGTGGACGTCACTATTAATGTTCAGTTTACGCGATCATTTAAGTCATAGTCAAATATAATTATCATAACGTGAGAATATGCACAAAAAAATTATAAATATATATTATTTTTTAGCCTTGAGGAGGGCTGGAGAATTGTATTCTCAGAACAGCCGAAACGCTGCAATATTAATTTTAATAAAGATGCGGATTGATGGAACAGTCAATAATGTTGTTTAATTTTATAATATTGGGAATAAATTTGAGGAGTAGCTTGATGTTATGTAAATGACAGAATTAGATCCTGCAACTGTGAAACTATTACATATAGTTTTATTTTGATACTACCAGGATTTAATTTGCAAATTGCAAATAATTTAAGGACACTCGATAGTTTGGTGCCGTAGCAAGTTGGGGAATCCAATATAAATTCGAACATATCTGTGACTTTAGTGTTTAAAATTTACGTATGGTGTCCGAATTAACTTCTATAAGCTCAAACATAAATTTATTTGAGATAGTAATTGCATACGCTAGCGATAACATTAATGGCCCTCTTCCGTGGCCGGCCGCTCACGGCACTGATGAATATACCCAAAATGTATTGCTACAGTGTTTATAATAGAATGATAGCATTATATGACTTAGTTACTTCAAATGCATTTTTCTCAGCTTGTAGTTTTTCAGAGTTCAAAATGTTCCTTGCATATTTTACTTGCATCAAAATAGGTCAAAGGGACTCATAGTCTTTGTTGAAACTTGAGAAATGAAACTTACTTACTCAAAAATTGGTCGATCAAATCGGGTGTATGGTGACTCAAGAGTTCCATTGGAAATTAGGGTAAATTGGTAATTGTTATGGTGATTTTTTGTGGTGCCGTTCAGCTCATGATTAGTTAAAAAAAATTTCTGATAAGTAACTTTTATTCTATGAGTCTTAAAGAAGAAAACGAGTCCTCAAACCATAATTTTGGTCAAAGTAGTTTGCGCATTGGATAGTTTGAAGTTAGGCTTGAAAAAAGCGTAATAAAATGGATTTATATCATGGGAAAAAAACCAGTCTGGGTCCAGAATTTTTGTTTTTTCACAGAGGATGTGTGTAAAAAATTTCAGAAGTCTAGGTCAAAAAATAAAAAAAAATAGGAATTTCATTAAAAACCCTTTATCACAATAAGTATTAGCGTTTGATGACGGTATTTATATTCAACATTTGATGGAATGGATTATAATTGAGGATATGAATATTGCAAGTAACGCCAGAGCAAAATTATGTATTGTATATGTCGTAGGCAAGTAGAAGAATCCGGCAGTTAGCTTGATGTCTAGGCAGTATAGGAGAATGCCGACAAATAGACGACTCGAGCAGTGAATATCGCTGATTCCTCTATCTGCCTGTACTTAAGCCGACCGTTAAACTACTGCCTAGCGATCAAGCTAACTGACTAAAGTCGCCCCGGTATTTAAAAGAATATGTAAATAGTATACTCGAATGCCAACGTTCTGTATAGCACAAATAAAAGTTGCTCCGTGTACATGCTTTCTTCAGTTCACAGTTGACTTTCTTACTGTGCGAAATGGCTTGTCCTGTGAATCGTGACGAATTTGAAGCAAAAATAAAAGAGGAATATGAGAAACAAAGTGGTAGTAATCGTGCTATGTGGAGAAAAAACATCTAGAAAGAGTTAAGCAGATACTAAAAGATAGTAAAACAGTAGTCAGCAAAGCATTTTATCACTACACGAAGTTATACGAGTTACTTCAAGTTGGCGATGAAAGCCATGTTATGTTAAAAAGAAAAGAAAATAGTGATAATTAAATTTCCCGAAATTTGTTATTGGAGACTGTGTCACGCTTTTGGTTCCAAGTGTAGATCGTGGACCGCTAAATTTCCCTACGAATTTCGGAGTAGTTGTAGAAATACAGAACAACGTTTATCAAATTGGAACCAAGGATGGAATTATAAAAGGGTGGTTTCCTCGAACCGATATAGCTAAGTCAACGGCTGCTACATTGCAAGTTCAAGAAATTCCGAAAGATGTTTTATTGTCTTTACGAGAAGCAGCATCAAAACAGTCTATGAGTGGTGGACAAGGATATAAAAAATGTAATTGTAAAGCTAGTGGTACCCAGTGCAGGACAAATCGTTGCCATTGATTCAAATCTAAAATTTTTGCAATTCGCGATGCCATAATTCAACATCTTGTTGTAATAAATAATTGCAATTCTCAATAGTAATTATAATATTTTATAAGTTTTTTCACATATTATATTTAAAATTAATATGATTACGGTCGACTACTGCCATTGGCAAGATTTTTGTACTCATGACAATAAACTATATGAATGAAGCGAAATTTCAGGTATATCGATTTTCTATTAATTTACCCACCCTATTGAATTTTAATACATTCCTTCAATGAACTATTTATATATTCTTCTAAATGCTGGGGCGCCTTTAGTCAGTTAGCTTGATCGCTAGGCAGTAGTCTAACTGTCGGCTTAAGTACAGGCAGATAGAGGAATCAGCAATATTCACTGCTCGAGTTGTCTGTTTTCCGGCATTCTCCTAACTGCCTAGACATCAAGCTAACTGCCGGATTCTTCTACTTGCCTGCGATATATACATACAATAGCCGTTCGACTTACCCAAATACCGGGAATATAATCGCCTCTTGTATAATATTCAGTACTTGCTGATGCACGATCCATGCTGGTACCCATGCCATAACCATTGTTCTCACAAATAAAAATGCAAGGTACGTTCCACAGTTTGCACATATTATATACTTCAAAAATTTGACCTTGATTTGCTGCACCATCGCCATACAAAGCCAGGCATACACCACCAGTATTCAAATATTTCTGCGCAAAGGCAATTCCTGCTCCTAAAGGTACCTGCAAGCAAAAAAATCAATGTAGATGCGTATAATCAATCAAATAATAAAAATGTATAATTGAAAATGTTGATATTGATAGTAGTTGTAATAATTAACCAGTTTGTACGAAAATCGGATATACAGAGAAGCTCTTCATCATAGCACGTTTTAATAGGTCAATTTCTCTCAGAGGGAGAGCAATTCTCAAATGGGCAGGTTCGTGACCTACAATCGTTTTTAGGTCAGGTTTTGTACTACGTAGGAAAGTAAAATTTTGGGTAAGAAATAGCTTGATTTATTCAATATCATAGATTTTCTATAAGTATTGATGTGTAAGTGTGTATTTCAATTTATCAACGTCTATTCGCAGAAAGGCAATCTATCTTCACAGCATCAGTTGAGATTGGCACACATACGTAGAGTGAGATAATTTGGTCGCGGATCTGAAACACATACACGTTTCGTATATGAGAATTATGAAACAGTGTTTATTTCCTACTTAATCAAGCTATACACAGATTTTTAAATGATTTAACACGTCCAAAATCAACCTAATCTGACTTTTCAGCACTTCAGTGTTAAGAGGAGGGCGGAGCAAATTTAGACTTCGGAAAAAACCATTATACGTCAATAATTTTCAGTTCACATAGAATATTGCAGTCATCCCGCATTCTTTGAACCTTAATCTA
>JAWWMK010020033.1:0-18350 GCA_035047105.1 Galeopsomyia nigrocyanea | reverse complement strand
GTCATAAAAAAGAATTATGAATATCTCACTTAAAAACCAACCTCAGGTCGTGAAACTTTGTGGAAGTTATTTTTTTAAATTGATCAATCTACAAAGTTTCGGATTTTTCTGTTCGTTAATTCTTTTGGGTGAGCAATTCCCTTAAACAAAACCGTGTACGAAATCGCCTTGCTGTTGTATAATCGCGAGAATCAGCAGGAGCAAATAAAAGTGCTCATTAAAACATGCGCGTAGCGTGAAATTCCTCTCTCTCTCTCTCTCTCTCTCTCTCTCTCTCTCTCTCTCTCTCGCCATCCGCAACGTGTGTGCGCGCTCATCTCTATATAACGACGTTAACGCCGTTGCATTGTCTCTCTCTCTCTCTCTCTCTCTCTCTGTGACTATGGAGCGTCCATTATCGTGGCAAAACCGACGTTACATGCACACACACATACACACATACACGTTGAGGGTAACTCTAGCCTATCTCACTCCTCCTCCTCCTACCCCTGTTTCCGGCTTTGCGTGCCTGTGGCGCTTTTTCAGTTATTGGATATTTGCGAGCTATCGTTTGCCAGTTGGTGAAAAAAAAGAGATTTCTTTTTGTTTTGATCGCTATACTGCATGGGATTTAGTTTACTCTGTCGACTGCGTGCGGCAGTTTTTGGTTGGCCAGTTTTTTGGCTGTTGCCATGGGATATTATACTTTTTCTTCTTTTTTTTTCGTGAGATTTATTTTAATGGTGCAGTGAGTTTATCGATAGGAGAAACTCGAGAAGTCTGAATTTTGAATGGACAATAATCGCTTGAAACTTGATTATCGGATTTTCAGTTAGTTCGACTCGTCGCGAACGAAGAACAGTCGAAATAATTCATCAAGGAAATTTGCCGTTCAGACAGGCCGTGAGCTGATTTTGATTGATAACTCGAACACACAAAGCACGAAATTGGAACGAAAATGCCATCAACTTTTGCACGCGGCTATAGTTTTTTTTTCTCCAGTGGTCAGCGAACAATAGAACTCGAGAGAGAGAGAAAAACGAATCATTTCCGCACCCATGGCTTTTGTGATAAAAAAATGTTCGAACGAAAAAATCGATATTCCATTCCTCCTGTACTTTTTTTGTAAAATAGTTCAAGAATTTTTCAATTTCGGTAGCAAAAAAGATAAAATTCCGCACCGCACATGTATAATTCACGAAACAGAGAAAAAAAACATTCGCTCCCGTAGAAATGAAAAGCGAAAAGAGTAAAAAAAAATCACGAAGAGCTTGGCACATTTTAATCTCGAGTTCCATTAAAATAATTCACGAGAACGAAAAGAAGGCATAAAAAAAAAAACAAACATGGAAATGACCCTTTTTAATATTCTGTCGCTCTCGCGGTTTGCTGATATATTTCGCATGCGCATATTTTTCGCCTTCCCCCCTACGCACATCGCGCATATGTGCCAAAGGCGATTTATCGTTTGTTTGCCGCGAGCTTCGACGCAGCCCGACGTTTGTCAATTATCACACACGCCGAAGACTTTAATCCACGATGACTTTGGAATTTTCCGCGTGGGAGTGGCGCTTCGGCTAATAATTCAGCACGTTGAAAGTGTGCAAATCTCTTCTTTTTTTTTCGCGAGATTTATGCTTTTTACGTGCGCGGATATTTTATTGGCGTGAGATTGAAAATCAGTGGAGGGCTTCTGCTGCTGCTGCACACATTTTTATGAACAGCTGTCTGAATAAAGTCAGAATTCTTTTTTTTTCTCGACTCTCGATTCTACGTACGTTCACTACTACTGGGATTTCAATATTTTTCTGCGGTGGCAAATATGCCAATGCGAACTCCATTCTCGGAACTGCATATATGTTTTTCTCGCGACGCGCTTCGATGTAGTTTTACGACTTTGTGGGATTTATTTTGACTTTCAAACGAATTGAAAGTAGATTGAAGAAGGTTTTGTCAATACATATTGCGAACTACATCTAACCATGTAAAACAATCTCTAAATTTCTTCACATTCGAATTTCAAACAAAATTAAAAACCTGCTAATCCTTCCCCTTCAATTGAAAAAAAAAATCAATATCCCCACAAAAGCCACAAAAAAGGTTCGATCACACATACCTACAACTCACAGGCTCATTCATTTTTCACTATTTCACTACGCGCGCGTTCGCCGCAAAAGGCATATTTATACACAGAGTTCACCACATATGTGTGTGTGTGTGTGGTGGGCGTTCAACGATTTGGCATTCGTCCAAGAAATCACTATAGGCACTTCTGCATGTGTGTACACATGAAAGCCTAATCTCGCGAGAGAGGTGCGCACTTTGACCATTCGTCATTCTTGATTCACCCCCCACCCCCTCACGAATTCCGTAACTGCACTATTGATGAGGAAGGGTGTATGGATTTTTAATGACGTGTCGTTACGGGTGAGGGGAGTGTTATGTAGATTGATTTTTAATTATTCATGGCGAGTAGTTTGGGTTATTGGGCTAGTTCTATTTGGAAAATGCTGAGCGATTGAAATATTTATTTTTTTCAATTGAACAGAAAACTATAAGTCAATCGCGATATCATTAATCGTACTTCAAAACTAATGTCAATTCTTTAATCTTATCCACAGTATTCATACGAACGTTTGCATCAAAAGTTTCACGAAACAACGAAATTTCTAATATACATCAACATCCGAATCTTCTTTCTTCTTCTCGGGTACAATGACCTATGAAATCGAAACAATACCCACGTGATTCTCCCACTCTCAGAAGAAAATCTTTCTTTTTTTCCACGCAACTTTATGTATCCAAGACAACAAAAACTTTTTTTCCTCCCTTCCTAAAAAAAAAGAAGAAGAAAGTAGTAGAAAGTATCGAGCAAAAAAAAAGAAGAAAGTAAGGTAGGGGTTCTTCACTCACGTCGCCGGAGTAAAGATACATTTTTACGTTCGACTTGAATTTCACGGATATAGCCTTAGTACAGTGGCATTCGGCTCACGTACACGCAACACAGAAGTAATTTTTCTCGTCTCTCGCTCGCGCGCGCGCAAGCGAGAGCCTAAGCTACATCTTTCGCTGCTGGGCTGCTGCGAGCGAGTCCTAAGTAAATGCAGAGGTGTGCAAGCAGTCGAGAAAGTACAATATTGATTCTGACAGAGAGAGAGAAAAAAAGGGAGGGAGGGAGAGAGCAAGTAAATAGGTTATTTATCGGTACGAGTATGAGCTTTTGATCTTCGTTACTGTACACCGAAATTTGTTCTTCTTCTTCTTTTTCATCGACGCGATAGGGGAAATTGCCTGTTGAATAATTATGAGACCGCTGATTTATTTTGAGCTTAAATTGACTTTTTTCGCATTTTGATTGAGAGACCGTTCGATTTAGTCGCGTGGAGAGGGTAGTTCGCAATTCTCTCTCTCTCTCTCTCTCTTGCATGCTAATTCAACTCAGAAGTCAGTAAATTGGATTCCGAATGTTTTTTTTTCTGTGGGATTATAATTTCTCGTTTTTGGTAGTATGTATTTAATAACGCAAATCGCATCGATAAATAGTTTCGGAATCACACTACTAGATGACACTTGAAGAAAAATTACTCTTTAAAGGAAATGACAGGTTACCATGGTAAAAGAGCTTTTTTTGGGATTCTAATCCGACAGTACTTTTGCAAAATGACACTCTCATAAATCGAAATTCTTGAAAATTTTATCCGAAAATAATAACAAAATTGCCTCTTAGATATACCATGTATCTCCTACTTCTAAAATAAAAAAATAATATACGTATATATATCAACATTCAAAAGCATCAGACATAACATACCCACCAGAATAGATATTAATACTGCAGCCGACAGATAGAGTTTAGTTTCTCAGCTACACACACGTACAGTAAACAGCGTTGCCGGTGACAACGTAAGTCAGGCGGCAATTATACCTATGCGATACAATAACACTGTGTATGCGCGTGGCATCTTCAATTAAACAGATAGGGAGAGAGGGAGAGCGCGACGCGTGTAATTTCGCGCGAAGCTCAATTTACAAGGCGAGAATGAATAAACGTTACGATCGTACAGCAGCCGCAAAGTGCCGACCTGGTTAATTACTGAGACGCGCCGCCGTCGGAAATAATTCGCCGAAAGTCTGCTTTACCTCTATGTGCCTCTACTCTCATCGTCACTCTCGTGTACTTTGTCTGTCGACGACGATTTCCAAGTTTTCCGGGGAGGAGTTTGTGTAAACGTTCGAGATTGTGCGTGTTGTTTTGAGAAGGTTGAGATTGTAGAAAAATTGATTTGTAGAAACGATAATTTTAGAGTGCATTTAAAATCTTTTAGTGTAGGACTTTTTAAGAGATGATTTATTTTATTTTCATCTTAGTTCGTATAAAATTTAATTTACACGAATGAGCGCGCAACTGAAATATGAAAACATTTTTTTTATGAACTCTGCGTAACCCACCGTCACTTTTTCTAAAAACGCAAGAGAGTCGTCACAAAGAAAAAAAACTTTTCACTCCCATCCAAGCACAGCGTTTCTAGCGTAGCAGTTCAGTGAAAAAGACGGCGCTCAAAAAAAAAAAAAAAGAGAAAGAAGAGTTACACGCAGTTTGCCGGGTAGAAACCAAAGTACACACAAAAGCAACATCAAGCTGAGAAACTCGCAAGTTTCCTAACTTCGCAGAAGCTTCCAGTAGAGAGGGAGAGTTAGAGAGGTACAAGCATGGAACTCTTATTAAAAGCCTCCTCGAGAGAGAGGAGAGAAAGGGACCCGTAAATTTTCCGAATTGCTGTCTTTCGACGCTCCCGAGCGCGCGAGCGTTGCATAACTGTGTAGTTCGGAGCGTGAACCGCATTTTTTGCGTGGCTCTCTCGAGGAGAGAACACGTTGTTGATATTTGGAGAATTTTTGGTGTTTGAGTGATGTTGTGTGCGTAATTTTTTTTGTAGGTCTTTGAATATTTTGGATGCGGAAATGTTTTTTACGCTTCAACGATCGAAATAGGAAAATTATCAATGTTTACAAGCAAATCGAACGAAATTTTGACAAAACAGCATTTCGTGTATATGCTGAAGGAAACATTTTTATCAAAGACACACAATTTTCTTCGCTTCAAACGAACTCTTTCAGAAGATAGCTACTTTTCCTCGTAGTACATCAATTTGATTTTGATTCGGCTGAAAAACAAAAACAAGCAAAAAATTGTTTTTCATCTTCAAATCACCCTCCGAACACAATTCGCCCATTGGATTTCAGCCGACCATCCATAAATAGCAAAGAAAACAAAGTCGCGCCTGCGTGAAATTCGATCTCCCGAAGGGATGCACAACTTGCATATTGAATAAATTTGAATGAATAAAGCACAAAAAAAAACAAGAAAGACTCATATTGATTCCGAGCTGTCTGACGCGAAAAGAAAATCTCCCTCCTTACTCCCAGTTTGGAATTCCATTATAAACTTGGCCAAGTTAAATAAGCGAAGTTATAGGGGCAAAAAAAAATTGATATCGAATCATTGCATGCGAGCGTACACACTCGCAAGTCGAAAGAACTCTCGAAGTATATAGCAGCTGTTGCACTATAGTAGTGTAACACGATTTCGTTCGGAAAGTAAACAGATTTTTTTCCCAGCATCTCTGCACGTTGAATCAACCAGTGTATCTCCACATGTAGTTTCCTCGTTCTTTTCTTTTTTTTTTTTCGTGAGATACGCTCGTTTGCCAAAGTATTCAATTTCCCTCTCACGATCTATCAAGGAAATAATCTCATCGACCCCCCCGACGATAAAAAAAAAGAGGATAGGACGTTTCACCCTTGAAATTCCAACGTCGACGTATCTATCAAGTCAAAACTCGTAAACATTCCATTGGATTTTCTTATCACATGATTAATTCTCATGAATCCTTCAATCATGAAATTATTGCTCAAATGTGCGTATTGAACTTGTTACAGAACGCGAGAGGAACGTAGGCGCGGCAGCGACCGTCGGCTCGCCTGCACCAACAACCAGCAGCGGCAGCAGCAGTCCCAGTAGCGCTCCGTTATCCGCCTCGACGCCTAATCAGCCCGACGGCCAGCTACTTCAGGTAAACTTTTTTTTTTTTGAAACGTGCCTGACCGAACTCGAATTTTACTACTCGTTATCATTATCGAGAATACAAAAGCTGATAATGGAACATCTTTTATAACTGAAATATATTGAAAATCGATAATCTAATAATAACGATGCACGCGACGCAGTCGAGTCGAATACACGTGAATTTATTTTTGAGGCACGTTCGCTCGATTATATCGGCAATTGAATTACACGCACTAATGAGCGCCGAAAATAATGTATCTTTAAATGATAAATGCGTTCTTTTCAGATACGTGACTGGCTCGCGGCTAAACAAGACATGATACGCCAACAGGTTGTCATCGTCGGCGATGTCGACAATATACTCCAGCTCATTGACAAACAAAAGGTTTGTTGTTGCTTATTATTTTTTTTTATAAATCGATGAGTTTATTCTGTGTTCGACTGAAAAAAAGTATTATAAAATTTACAACAAAGAGCGTATTTCAATTTTCAATCTCACCGGTAGTTTTAATTAAAACTCAGTCTTCCACCCCCCTCGAGCAAAAAATTTGCCTCGCGCGCAGCCGATAACGTGGTTACCTACAGTCGTCGTGTTTCTCCCTCTCCCTCGATAACAACGCAAGCTTCCTCGCGCGAGGGTAAGTAACCGACCGACGAGCTCATAGCAAAGTAAGATTCACTCTTTGTCCACTGGTGATGAACAAGGTCATTGCACTCGAGTTTCATTGACCCCGCGGCACGTTCGCTATATATCCTCACGTAAACATTTTCAAAAAAAAAAGTAAACGTCATTCGTAAAACGCACCATACGTTTTACTTTTTTTCTTCTCGTCATCGCGTCGTTCTCCCAGCAATTTGCAAGTCAAGAAGAGAGAGAGAGAGAGCTTTTCGTTAGAAATTCAAATTTTCGCGAGCGATTTTATACGAGAGAACGCGCGCGAGATTAAAATGCGGAAAGTTGCGGGTGTATAAATAGCTTCGCGGCGTTATAATGCGAAACGTAGGAAATTGATGCGACACGAAGAGTGAAAAAAAAAATTTGAAAAAAAAAGAAGAATCACGAGTAACTGGCTTGTCAATCAAAGCGCACGTGCGGCTAGGGGCTGTTGTGTGTGTGTACATGTTTCTTGAGAGTTTGTGTTTTGGCGTGCACGTCATGTCATCGCAACTTGCGCCCTGGTATTTCCGCACGCTTTAATAATGTATATAGCTGCGTGCGTATGTACCGCTAATCAGCTGAAATTGCTACTAATACGTTACGTAGAGGGGGGGGGGGTGAGACTGGCTAATAACGTATCGATTTCATCTTGTTTATGGCGATTATTACGCCACGATTTAAGCTTTGTTAGTATAGAAATTTTCAGGGAGTTTTTTTTATGGGGAATGAGGAAGTATTAGATGAACTTTTAACAATAGAACGTATCAAATGAAAAATAGATGGTATCGAAATTGATAGCCAGCTTTGCTTATTTTTTTCTTTTAAAGGAAAGTTTAAAAAAAAAATTTTATTTGGAAAGTTTCCGAATTTGGTTGTTAAAATTTTTGCCGAGTTCGGTTCTATATAATTCAATGCACTTTTACCCCGTGAAACGTGAAAAAAGGAGAAGGCTTTTTGCAAAGCTCCGAGCTTTTCGCGCTTCCGAGTTGCTGGAGATTTCGAGCTTTCAAGCTTTCCAGCAATTTAACAAGAATTTACCAGCTTTTATTATTCGTAAATATGAGTGTTTGAGGTTAATAGAAAAAATCTGATATAACAATGCCAAAATTAGTTTTCATAGTAAAACATATTGATCTTTAGTGGCTTGAAGCGTTTCTCTAGTAGTTGCATTTTCGAATGCAACTTTTGTCACTCTATGCATTCAAGCATCTCGTCCGAATATCGAAAAACCTAAAAAGGATTAATAAAACTTCCCAATAGTACTTACGATTTTTAATTTCGAAATAGCCACGCGAAAAGCTCTCTACAAAAAAAAAATACCTCCCCCCCTCCAAAAAAAAAATCAAATTAACGCGTATCGAAGAGAAAGAGAATAATCAGACACAGAATGTAAAAGAGAGAAAGAGATTGATCGAAAAACACGGTAATGGAGAGCGAGAGAGTGAGAAAGTGTGTGCGAGGGTAGTAGTAGTAGTAACAGCAGCAATATATAGCGGTATACAACACAGGAAGCTAAAAGCGAATATGCGTGGAACGCGGAACGAGGTTGGGACACGCTACTTGTATATATTCTGTGAATTCGAACGCTACGTTATAATTACTCGCAATTTTTTATTGTCGAGCGCGCTACGAACAAATTCTACGTGCCGGTTTTTATTACTTTTCGAGATTAGTGGCTGGATGTACGTGAAAAAAAAAAAAGATGAACGCTTTCGCGGAAAAGTTGATATAATAATGTGGTGAAGTTTCTCGGTCCCAGGAGT
The DNA here is from genome assembly GCA_035047105.1 of Galeopsomyia nigrocyanea. Classification (NCBI taxonomy): domain Eukaryota; kingdom Metazoa; phylum Arthropoda; class Insecta; order Hymenoptera; family Eulophidae; genus Galeopsomyia; species Galeopsomyia nigrocyanea. Next base: position 9,883 of record JAWWMK010020033.1, on the reverse strand, counting down.
GTACAATCGAGCTGCCGAAAATTAGCCCTGGCACTGGTTGAAATTAACGCTTTGAACTAGTCGCGCGCTTTCGTGTGCACATAGAGAGAGAGAGAGAGAGAGAGGGACGATGACGACGACCGGAGGAAGATGGGATATATATAGATGTATACATACTTTCGGGGTTGTAGGCAAAGTTATTTGCCGAGTGAGTTGAGTAATCATCGGTGGTGGTATAGCTTGGGCGAAAGATGAATAATTAGGCTACGCGCAACTGTATCTACGGTCTGTATATGAGCAAATCCACACAAATTATGCCACAGTTTGAGAAAGATGAAATGAATTTTCAAAAAGGGTGCACACTCTTAGGAATTCAATTTTTTCAATTTACATTACAAACGGAACTTAAAAAAGCTGTGCCCATTTCCGGTGTGAGACACTTTAGTTGCGCTTAGAAGCTTTTAAAATAATGGAAAGAAACGCAATTTTCCATGGTTTTTTTTAATATTTCATGAAAAACGAAAAATGATAGTGTTAATCGAACTTCAGAATCGAATTCTACGGCTCGAAATACATCGAAAACCATATTTTGTTTTTTTTTTCTACTCACAATTCCGGCCCCTGTAGAGCTTTTTAAAGTATAACAACGCATAAAAACTCAAAACTATGCAAATTTGACACGTTTCATGAAATTTTCGTATTTTCAGAGCTCTGCAGGTTCAAAATTCCAAGTAGAATAAAAACAAAATATGTTTTTTGACGTATTTTGAGCCGCAGGATTCGATTCTGAAGTCAGATTAACGCTATCACTTGTCATTTTTTATTGAATTCTAAAAAAAACCACAAGAAACCACAAAAACATAGTTTTCGTTTTTATCGATGTCAAAGTTTCCACGTGATTTTAACACCGTCACAGGCAAAAAGAGAAGGTGTCACATTTAAGGAGAGAATGGGCAAGAGCATTAAGAATCTTTTGATGCTTTGCAGAATAGCGTGCCCCTAAAATTGATAGCTTGCGCGCACTTTGAATATTTGATAATACTTTCTCGAATTAAAACCTTTTTTGTGTGGATTTGCTCATATATACATTTTGCTTGATATCGAAAGCTTCAAAAAGTGTTAAAGATGTCTCGCGTTCAAGTCATAAATCCTCAAAAAAAAAAGAAAGTCTCGCTTTGATCTTCCCTTTCTAGCCCCATAAAAAATTCAATTCCGTCTCGATTCTTATCACTCCACTCGCGCGCCATGAGCAGTCCATAATGTCAATTGGCCTGGCGTATCTCCAAAGCTTTTTCTTTTTTTTTTGCTCTCTGTAGCTACATTATTATTCGTCGATATACTCGACAGTGACTCTCTCTATCTCTCTTTCTGTTCGTGATGAATCAGCTGGAAATTCAATCTGCAAGAATAATCGGATTTTCCTTTTTTTTACGAGCTACTATACCTTCAATTATGCTGATTATCCACGATGCAAATCGCGTCCTGGCGGAATTAACTTCGTTGCAGTACTCGAATACTAGATGCTCGCTTGGGTAGTTTCGCTTTTCCCAAGTGCGGAAAATCCACGCGAACAATGCGAATTTAGCGGAAGTACGTAGCTTTCATAAACTTTACCCATAAAAAAAACAGCAAACAAACCAACCACTTCGCTTTTCTACCTATATCTCTCGTGTCCATTTGTCGTCTTTGCGAGAACAAAAAGAAAGAAAAAAAAAAACAACAAGCATCAAAAGAACGCGGAGAGAGAGCAATTCGTCTGCGAATGCCGCAATCGATATTTGTGCTCGTCCCGCGCTGCTGCTGCTGCTGGCTGCTAGTCTACCTGCACATACACGCGAATCTTAAAGGCTTTAAGCGGCGCGCGCCTGACTATCGATCCACTCTCTCCGCACGCTGCTTCTGCTGCTGCTGCTGCTGCCGAGTGTGTATGTGTGTGCAGCAAGCGCGTCTTGTATTTTTACGAGCGTGCAACACTTTATCACCGACGATGAATGCGTAAGGGATATATATTTGTATGTGTGTGTATGGCTATGGATACCTACACCCTCCCATCCTGATTTAGGGATTATCACGTGGGAATATTGCGCTTCTTGTGATTTATTGGCTGAGGATGCTGGTGTTGTTGCATGCGTTTTTAGCGAAATTGAGAGAAATGTTTTATTGCTTTTTGTTTGTTTTTTTTTTCATATTGAAAAATTATTGCATAACCATCGATGAGAATATCGCGCGGTGTGTAATTACAGCAATGCAATTTTATTTACTCTCGATGAAAGATACAATATTTTGTATGTATACATATCGATAAACGAAAACCTTTAAAATTTCGACGATAATATTGTACCTCGTAAAATTAACAATTCGCGAATATCTCTCGTATGCAAAGTAAAAAAAAAAAGAAAGTAAAGCTATTTTAATAGCGAGTTATATATTTTCCACGGCGTTAACCCTCACTTTTTTTTTTGTTCCTCTCTTTACTCGGCGCGTCTAGACTGGCCTGCAGTATAATAGGGATAAATTGCAGCTAGGCGGCACACTGTAATTTGTTCCAGAAAAATGCCTACAGCCCGAGAGAGAGTAGCAGCTGCTTTTTTTTTCTTCAACACACACGAAAGTGGCAAACGAGATTTATTTCCACGTTGCATGTGCTTCGGGCGACGAAATTATGCATTCCTGAAGAAACGCGCGAGGACGTGTCCAAATGAAACTAGAGTTGCCATTCGAAGTTAACTGTACGCGCGTTTTAACGAAATAAAGTTGCGGAGCTTTATCAAGCCTGCGCGTTGAAGTAATTGAGACGACGAGAGTAAACAAGACAACCTTTTCTTTTTGTGTTTGTTACAGACGGTCCTGCGAGAACTGGAGCAGAAGAAACCGCAGTTGGACGAGTTGGTCCATACGGCCGAGAATCTGCGAGCCGATACTAACAGGCAGCAATTACACGGCAAAGGTTAGTACATACAGCAAGTCAAGTAGTAGAGACTTACTTTGGTCGGACAAGCGCGTATAACTTCCGCGAATGTTGACTTTTGATTATTCGAGTTTTGCTGGTTCTTGTTAAACTAGTTATGTGCTTCAGGTGATAGATTATTATTTCATACGTGGATTTTACAAAAAAAATTATTAATTAACGGAATAATTAGGCATATGACGAAATCTACAAAAAAATCACTTTTTTGAAGTCTAAAATGGAAAAAAAAATTCTAACGCTAGAGCTTGCGGCGTTTTCTCCTCTTCTTTTTGAAGGTATATCGTGGCGGAAAATGCTCGTGAATATTAGATAAGTCCCCAAGAACTATTTTTTTTCGGTATTTTATCCATATTTTTAACGAACTGAAGATTGAATTTTGTTGTTGTTTTGTTGATAACTTTTTACCGCAGAATTATTTTAAAACAAAACTAATTTCTACGTAAAGGTCTTCTTTTTTTGCTACAATTATAACTGTTCAAAAATGTTTCTAGCGGTCTTAGAAGCCGAGAAATCAGCATTTGAACAAAATGACGTGTTTTGCCTATTTTCACTGAAATAAGCCCATTTGATTATAATGGGAAAATCCCGAAAAAGTAAATGCAGACTTTTCCAATGTTCACGAGCATTTTCCGTCACTATATACCTTCAAAAAGAAGAAGAAAAAACTCCGGAAGCGCTAGCGTACAAAATTTTTTGTTCCATTTTGGGCTTCAAAAAAGTACTTTTTTTTTTAGATTTCGTCATATACGCATATATTAAACAAAAAATCCGAACTAACGGAAAACTCATTGTTATTCTCGAGAGTAATTCGAAATTCAAACGTAGCTTTTCCCCCATTTCCCCCTCTCTCTCCGTCCAATTATGTCCGCCGCTCAGCCTCATTTTGCGGTCGCACATATGTCCAAGCGTATAGCAGCAGAAGCACATAGCGCCGGTTGTTTTGGATGAAGCTGGAGCTCCCGGGTACAGTTGTCCAAATCAGAGTGAACCTTGTAACGCTGACATTTTCGTTTTGGCTGAAATTAGTTTGCAACGGTGTCGCTGTGCTCGCTTATGGCTTTGAATAAATTCTCGAAAAGGATACTTATTTTCGCGTGTGGTATGGTTGTTAATTTTGCTTTGTTTTTTTTTCGGGAAAGTTTTTAACGAATGGAATTTTCGTATATTACAGAAATTGCGAGGATAATAGATGTGAAGTTACCATCATAACTTCAATTAAATTGTAAAAAAAGCCGATAAGTGCCTCTAACAATACATGAGTAAAAAAAAAGAGGAGAAGAGTAAATTCGCGGAAGCATTCGAAAATAGCCTGTGGAAGGATAATCAGAGTATCTCCGGTGCCAGGCGGCGGAGTACGTGTGCCGCGCGCGAAGCCGTTTGCAAACTCCTCGAAAAGCCAGCGGCGGCGCGGGCGGCGAGAGTTGGCCCTTTGTGCGGCGCTTATTCGGTTTCCGAGCGGCCATTAGTTAACGCGCGGTCATCAGCCGCGAGCGCGCACCCGCTCGCCGAGCTTGATTGTCCGCCTCTTCGTTCGGCTCTCTCTCTCTCTTTTTTTTTTTTGGTTTTTTTTGGGAGAGTGGGAATTGGAATTGTTATAGCTCGATTAGGTATTTCCCAATTTACAGATGAGTTTCGAGTGTCGTGATTGGCTCGTAATTTGAGAATTTTTATTTTTATTTTTGAATGGATATGATTGATTTGAGAGTTTTTGTTGAGGTTCGGATGATTTCGGAATTTTTATGAAACTTTTTTGTACGATGTTGAGACAATAAGGACTTATTTCTGACAGTAGATTTATAACGTCATTCAGAAGTGCCTCGTTTCGACGTTAGACGGCTTGCGTAATAATTTTCAACTTCATTAAAAAAAAACACGGCGACTCCATATAAAAACGTAACTTTGTCGTCTTTCCATGATTTCTAATGAAAAATATATAGAAAAACTTTCTAAGGAAGCAATATTGAACTATTTGTTAAATTATAATATCTATCGATTCCTTCCCATCGATAATATAACATCAACGACATCGGTATATACATTTTCATAATTCTACGCAACCTTTCAAATAAAACAAACCCAAAAAAAAAAAAACTATAATCTCGAAATTCCCGATGGTCGAGCAAGTAAAGCGAAAACTCATTTCCGCATTTCAAGCTTGAAAATGGCATTTTTCCATCAAGTGTCAGCTCTGCGCGCCGTGGAAATCTGGAAAAAGCGAAATACTATAGTTATACTCGAAAAATAGAGATTTCCAACGGAAGAGAGAGAGAAAGCAAAAGCACCGAACGTGAATATCGATTCTCTTCTGTTTATTTTTGGTTTCTCAGTTAATATTCCAGTTTTTTTTTACTCTTCCTCGTTGTTTCCCATTTCGCATCGGCAAGAAAAACAAACGCACATTCAACACACATCTTTTACTTGTCTCTCTCTCTCTCTCTTTTTTTGAGAGGTCATTAAGCTTCTTTTTTTTTCACTGAGATATAATTGCAAGCGTAAATTAAAAATGTTCCGTAAAGTTAAAAAAGTAACTTTTCCGCGTATGCAGGAAAGACATCATCCTAATTTTCCACGACGCAACCACTAGTACAACTCGCTGGAGGGAGAGAGAGTCTAACTTCAGTGGGTCGTGTGTTAATTAGACATGCTAATTACGCGTAATACTGAAGAGGGAGAGTGCAAGCGTAGAGATATGAAACTTATTGTCGTTTCGTGATCCAAAAACTTTTCTTTCTTTTTTATTCTGTTTGCCTTTAATTAGTCGAGGCATCCTGGGAGAAATACATGCTCGGGGAATAAACATTCGTTAAGACGAGAAACGTCAAGTTGGCAAAACTTGCCGTGGAGTGAACATTGTGCAGCCGAGCCAATTTTCCCCGGCTTGGTTATTAAAACTAAAAGTTTCGCCGAGTGAAAAATGCTCTCTCTCTCTCTCTCTCTCGGCTAAAACGCTGCCGCGTCGTTCTACCATATTTTCTCCTGGTAATTACAGACACGATAATTAGGTTTCGGGTACGGACTGAATTTTAGCCAGTTTTGGTTGACTCTGACTTTTTCTGGTTGTCTGACTTTTTCGTATCTTCAAAAGTGAAACTGCATGATTGATTGAATACTGATGGTTATGTAGGTGGTGAAAAATTAACTTAACTCAAATTTTAGTCACTGGAAAATTTGTAGTTTTTATTTTCGCCGTCAGATGGACTTTTGAGTTCTTCTAGTAAACTTGACGCTTGTTATCGTTATAGATCTTTGAAATTTCGCAATTGTTTGATAAAACGATTGTAAAGTTATTTGACGGTTAAATAACAGAAAAAAAACAATAATAAACAACTAACAATAATATCGAATAATTATTTTCTTTCCTAATAATCATTTTACGTTATTCCATCAGAAACCGAACTCATCGTCGCTCGCGTGTCTGTCATCGAGAGAAACGAGTAAAAAAAAGGCATTATTACTTCGCCAAAAGTTCGGCATTAAAGTTTTCCCGGGCGTACGGGCGATTTTTCACCTCGGCCATCGAAACTTTGTCCTTGCGGCTGATACGACGTTCTCTCTCTCTCGTCTCTTCTTTTTTTTTTATCTCTCTCTCCCTTGAAAAATTCAAAGTCTAATAAGTGAGAAAGGCTTGCTTAAACGCGCACGGATATTAGTTGCTCTATGGTAATCATCCCTCGGGGCGTTTTCTCTCTCTCATTAGCACGAAAACGAAATAAGCTTTGTCAATTTACGAAAATGAGTATTATTATACGTTTTGGCAGGGGCGACTGCATTTATGCTTTCACAAAGTTTTACATTGTTCTTTCTGACGTTAATTGTGTTATTGCGTAAAAAAAAAGTTTTACAACGAATTCCCATTGTTAACTCATGCATTTACATTACAGAGCTGTAGAACAATCGTTCGAAAATTCCAATTGCGTTCGAATCCAGATCGAATTACAGCAATCGCATTACACTCACCATCGGTCGTGTAGTCGGACTTTTTACCTCGACTTGGTGCAATTTTCCCAATAAAACTATCCCGAAGCATCGAGAGGAAATTTCGTTGAAAAGACTTCTAATTAAGAGTCGAGCATTACGTATTCTCAAGCGCAAAGCCAAACCCAGCGGTCAGAGTATTCTTCAAAGAGGTGATACAGAAAGACTCGTCGTTCTTCTTCTTCTTCTTCTTTTTTTTTATCGGACGTACCACGAGCGCATTTATTCGGACGTGGACCGCCTCCCAATGGTGGCTATCTTTTTCTCTCTCTCTCTATACCCACGCCTCCGAACGATTGCAACGTCAAAGTAGCTGCACCACTGGGGACGAATCTTTCTCTCTCATTGTCTCGCTTCGTGGGATACTTTGTCCTAGCCTTCATTGGATGCATTGACTTTCAATTCTTTTCTTCTCTTTCACTTTGCGCGACGATCAAGCGACATATCAGTTTTCATTAATTTTTCACGCTCGATTGTAATCGTCATTATAATGATATTTCCTTGACGTCTGGCGATGTGACACTTGAAAATTAATTAATAAAATCCCAGACGACACCTTATTAAAATTCAATGTAGTCCGTGTCAGATCTTTAATAACGACATTGTTAACCGCATTTTATCTCGTGCATTCATCCGAACAACGCATTCGCAAAGTTGTTAACGTATCTTCCATTACACCGAGAGCAGCATCCAAGTATACGATCCAACCATAAATATTTACTCACTGGCTGTAAATTATTACATTACTACGACTCTCTCAGCCTAACCGTAAAATATCTCGTGAACGCAGAATACTAAGCCAAGATAAAAGGGAAAAAGAAGCATATGAAAATATATATACACGTCTTTTATTTTTATGTTTTGGGAGACGCCATCTTTGCAGTTTTCTCTTTGACCGTATAGTAGAGCAGCTCTTTTCTGCAGCGACACGCCGAAAGAAAAGTCGTATACACGAGCGCACAATGCAACTCTCTCTCTCTCTCTTTGTGTGTTTGTGTCTCGCGCGCGAGCATTAGATGAGGGGATAAGGCTTTCTCTTGAGAGAGAGAGAGAGTGCAGTTTCTTTCTGAAGCATAGTATTAAGCGCTTTGTTTAGTTTTCACCCCGGCTTTCACGGAGATTTTACTCCTAAAAAGTGCAACGACGCTGCCGCTGCTGCTGTTATGCGCTAATTCACCGGATTTTCGCCATTTCGCAATAACTCGGAATTATTATTCGCGCTGTGGGTTATGTTTATTATTAGCCTTTTTGTTTGATTAGCGTATTTATTTCGTTGACAATGAAATTGATCATCTAACAAAGTTTTCGTGTTAAAAAAAAATAATGCGAGGTGTATAAAGAGACGGACAAGTGAATGTTAATAAAACAAGGAGCGAGAAAGTTCGCTCGATAGTTTCTCGCATATTTTCGCGTAAAACTCCTAAAGTTTCGTCCTTCGTTACTATAATTAAAAAGTAAAACTTGACGCGAGAGAGAGAGAAGCGGTTTGGTGTAAATTTCTAATCCAGCGTCACTCGCGCGAGTTGGAAAGGCCCACGGCAAATTAATTGTTTAACCCACGTTGTAAATTAATTTCGAAACGCGTTTGGAATTCAATTATATGTATATAACGCAACGGCGCGTTAAGCTTCGTCGAGTTTCGATGTAATTGACATAATTTCACGAGGCTTTCTAATAAATGAACGACGAGCTTGATGAGCTGATACCTGTAGTGTCGAAAGACCAAATGTAGAACGCGAATTGTAATATAAATCTTCATTTATTTGGGGGGTAATGCGGAGTTTGAAGCTTTGTATACGGGTTTTTTTTTTCTTCTACAAGGCTTTGTAACGATTGAGCTCTCTTTTGTAACTGCGAAGGGCAATAAAACTGCCTTAGCTCGCTGTTGCTGTTGGATATATTGCTCTTTTACCCTCTCTCGGCTAACTTTAATTTACTTGGCTGTTAAGAAAGCAATTTTACAGATTGAGATGTTACCTCTGTTGTTTTTTTTCTTCTTCAACCTTCAATTGTTTGCAAATTCGATTAAACGTTTAATGAAACTCGTGTAAATACGCACAAGTGGTACTTTCTGGTGGGTATGAGTAAAGCTTTTCGAGAGGTTCACAGAAAAGCTTACGAGTTCTGATTCCGTTGTAAATACACGTTAATCGTACACTTCCAACTAAAATGTACGCGAATTTCGGTAACAGCAGCGATACACGTGAATAACTAAAGCTTCTCCTAAAAAAAAAAGAAGACAATCATCGACAAATCGCGAAGCTATATACATCGCCGCAGGAAACAAATCTTCAAAAGCCGCAAGCCATTCTTCTCGCTAGCACACCTTTTGTCAGGGGAGGGTAGGAGGAGACTGCAGCCGCGTGATCGATCCACAAATTCAAAGTGGCCGCCTAATTGGCCCGAGTGTTTCATTAAAAGTTTGCCGCGAGTTCTCTCACTCACCCTCCTCCCTCCATCCTATAAATAAAGTAATTCCTTTGGTATTTCATATCTCTCTCCAAGCGGTGATTAATCGTCGTAAGAGATATCAAATTGAAAAGAGAAAAGAGAGATTTGTTTGCCTTTCTCTTTCTTTCTTTTTTTTAATTGTGGCTTTTGTGGATTTACTGATTGATGACGGAGAGAGAAAGAGAGAGAGAGAGAGAGAGAGAGATTTGATCTTTTTACGTTAGGTCAAGTCGACTGGAAGAGATCGAGTGGGTCGATTACTTCTGGGTTATTGAGCGTTTTGTTCGAGAAAGGGGAAGCTTAATTAGAAATGCAAATGGACGTCGCGGCTGACCTTTTTTTTATTTTAATTCCTTCTCCTTCATCGCCAATCGATGAAAATGAAAGAAGGTTATATATAATGTTATCAAAGAAAATGTAATCGTCTTATGAGATATATGAAGTTATTTCTCCGTGCATACGCTTGGTAACTTCATTCCCTATTCAATGCATCCGACTCAACCGTGTATA
>JAWWMK010020022.1:0-15648 GCA_035047105.1 Galeopsomyia nigrocyanea | reverse complement strand
CTTGCAAACCCCCCCCCCCCCCCCCCCACCACCAGAAGGGAAGGGAAGTTTCTATCTTTCACTCGGGAAGGTACATCGCGCGAATAAAGCGTTTATTACGAGAGGACAAAGTGGCAAAAATTCAAGCTCTTTGCAAGCTCGATCTTTCAAAATGAACGGAGCGTATATTTTTTTTCCTTTTTTGTCTTTGAGTGCTAGACGCGATTGTCGCTTTACTGCGAAGATATTATATGCGTGAAAGGTAATTTTGGGGAAAGAAAGGACGATGAAGATTTGCAAAACTGACGATTCAATCCCGAAATTCGAGGTTTAGATATTACACATCCTTTTTTTTTCGCGTACTAACTCGTCGTAAAACGTCTCTATCGTTAAATCGAACGACTTTGACCTGGTCTCTCCTCTCGCGAGGCGTTGCACTTTTGCATGCTCGAATTGTCGTTCAACCAGCGAGGATTCGAGCACTTGTCCATTCGAAAAAAAGCATATTATACGGGTATATCTCGTTCTCTACAAAATCAATCAGATATACAGATTTAATTAACACAGACACATACCATGACAAATATCTGCGGGTTGTTAAGGGTATGATACGCGCAAATATGTTCGATAAAGGGACAAATGCACACTGCATGTCTATACATCGTTGCACAAACGCACGATGAGAGCAGATTACGTCACGCCCAAAGAAGCTTCACAGAGAGAACCGAACAAAGAGAGTTGCGCGCGCTCGCGCGCCACCCGCAGTATTGACACGACGGACTCGAGGAAGACTCCCCCCCTATGGGATATATGCTTTATCAATAAACGCATTGGAGACATATATATAACCACAATCATGCAGTTAACGCACACACGATAGAACGAATAAAAAAAAAGACTTGTATATAATTCACGTTCGTGGTGTACAATAGTAAACACGGGCAATTAAGGCTGAGCGCACGTGTATACCGTTGGTCGTGGTGTGCTCGATGTTGACTTGACCCAAAAGTTGTTTGTTGTTTGAAGTTGAGAGAGAGAGAGAGAGAGAGAGAGAGAGAGAACGTACGCGAGACTAATTGGCCGAATCGTCGTCAGTCGTGAAATTGACGATCTCTCTCTTTATGAAGCTTTTGGCAAGCGTTGCGATAAAACCGACAGCAGCGAAGAGTGAAAATTTATTTTACAATTTCGTTTAAAACGAGATTTATATATATATAGATAACATGCACAGAATACGTTGACGTAAACGCGCCTCTCAAAGTTTCAGTTTCCTCCCCCTGCTCGCGCGCAAGCAAAAGCAAGTGCAGAAACTGGCTAGACAAATAGTGCAACAACTCGGCGTCGCTCGCACGCGCATGGCACGAGCAAGAAAACGAGACAAACGAGACACACACACACACACAGACAGACAGACACTGGAGGGAGGGGAAAGACACATAATGCGACAGAGACTGAAGAGCCAAGCCATGCGTGGCAAAAACGGTGGAATCTCTGCTGGAGATGGATAAGCGCGCGGTATAGTGTAGAATGTATAAATCATCGCTGCCGAGCTTTTGATTGTTTTATTATAATATATATATGCGTATCTTTTACGAAGAGATTAGCAATTTAATTTTACCGACCATCATCCCCCTGGTTACTGGTGAATAAACATTGCTTGTGCGTAAAATATGTATGGATTAATTCAGGCAGCAGCAACATATATACAGGCGAGCGTTAAATCTAAATCCTGTATGAAGCTCGTAAAAGCTTGCGCAAAAGCTCGGCCAAATTTATTCCAGCATGAAGCTGTAAAAAGTATATATAACCCATAAATGGAAATAGTCCATTCGACAAACTGACACACGCATACGTGCACGCACGGTAATCAAATTTCAATTCATATCAGCATAAAGAATTTTTTTTTTACGCATTCAGCATTGAATTAAATCTTCGTCCGTTGATTAAAACATAGAAGTGAGAGAGAGAGAGAGAGAGAGAGAGAGAGAAAAACAATAGGAACCTTTGGTGCATCAAGACGAGAAAGAGAGAGAAAAAGAAGGGAATGGTGGTGGTGTGCGGTGCATTAGGTAATGAATATTGCACGGCTGCAGTATATGTAGTCGCGCGCGTTGCGATTACTTTTTTTTTCTTGCTACAGAAGAAGAAAAATGAAGAAAGGAAACAAAAGCGCGCACGCGTACAGAAGGGAGTAAGTACGTCTCTCGGTGTGAAGTTTCGTTCGCGCTTCAGCGAAATTTCATTTTCGGAAGTGAGAGAAAGAAAAAAAAAAATTTTTTTTTCTTAACTCGAAAGATAGCAACGCCTGAGAGTGATGAACGTCTTGTAGAAAGATATGTATTATAATATTCCGGAATAGCACCGTCAATTGTCAAATTAAAAACAACGGAGATTTTTCATTCAATCCGCGCTGTTATATATACGCGTAATATGCCTATTTCCACTAGTGAGCGCGCGCGTTGCGAGCAATTCGTCTTTGTCTTTCGGCGCTCGCACACATATAACATATTAACACACACGCGATCTTTTCGCCCTACTATACCTATTTGCGAGCGCGCGAGGCGTTCATTATTTTTCACATTCGTTATCGCGCGCACACACAAGGCCTCTTTAACCTCGTAATCTCTCGCGCTTAATATGAGATTTGAATGAGATGACGAATGACTGTATCTGACGAATGGATAACAATAAGTTTATTTCAAGTGTGTAAAGTATAAATTCCAGCTGTGAAATAAAAAAAAAAACTAGAATCTCTCTCTCTCTTTCAAGAGAGAGAAAAGAGAGGTACGAGACCCCAGGGGTCTTTGTGCGTCGTCGTCGTCGAGTTTATTTGCGATCCGAGAGAAAGAGAGAGAGAGAGAGAGAGAGAGAGAGGACTCCCCGCGACTATAAAGGCAATAGTTAATGTTGTTTATTGCCACCACGGTCAAAACCTCTTGTTCCGGCGCGGTGCGGCGTTCGTCGTCGTTCTCCTCCTCGCTGCTGGACAACGACGACGACGCTCGTAAAAATATACGACTGCGGGGACTCTCCGCGTTGCTGTTGTTGTTGTTTCCGTTGTTGCGCGGATCGGCATACACACACACATACACATACACTGGATTTTTGTGGCTGCGAGCTCGTAAATATAAGACGATTTTAAAATCGTCGGAAAATTTGTTTGTCACACCCTCAGTTTAGAGATTGCGCGCACATTACAATATCATAACCGTCGCTAGATATTATAACTCTGTGCGGGCAATGGAGGGAGGTCGCTATACGAAATTTAACATCACACTCTATCTACGTGTATAACACGAGCGTCAATCATTAAGCTTTGAAGGACAGCCAAGGTCAGGGTTTGCAAGCGAGGATCGATGCAAACTCATCAATTTTCCAGTCTCGCCTTTATACAACCCTCTTAAAGATTCAACTAATCGCGTAATGGAGATTTTAATGTTTCAGTGGGTTACAACCCGATTATCGCCTCGGTTTTCCGTATACTCGCGTTCCATTATACAATATACGTATGCGGAATATTCCGATTGAGAGGCGAAAAAAAAATGAAGCAGTTACGAAGATTGAAAAGTTCGGAAGAAAAACGCTCGGTGCATTTTTCACTCGTACGGCTCGAGATTGAAATAAGAAAAGGGAGCTATATCGAATGCATTTCGAGGGTGCGAAGAGGAAGAAGAAGAAAAAACACTTGAAGGATGTAAAAAAAAAGAAGAAGAAGAAGAAGAAGGAATGTAGATTTGGGGGATTTACAAGATAGTCGTCGTCGTCGTTTGACACGAGAGGATCTCCCACAATTCTTTCGCGAAGACGAACGTCCGGAGAAGAAGAGAGAGAAAGACAAAGACACGACGTCTCTTCCGGCGTATCTCTCGGCTAATTGCCGTTTCTTTTTTTTTCAGCAGTATACCCTCGAACCTTTTGCGGAAACGACATGAAATATTCAGGTTGTATCTGCCATGATCTCTCCTCTTTTTTTTTCAGCGGACGGTGTTAATGGATTTTAGCACTCTTTTCTCTCTTTTTTGTATGCATATTATACGGATACACGAGGTGAAAAATTCGAAGATGAGTCAAGTGATTTCAATTCGTTGAAAAGGCGAAGAGCTTTAAAATATTCTTGTTTGTTTTACCGAGTACGATTCTCTCTCGCGCGGGGAATAGAAGAAAAACCGAGAGAGCGAAGAAGCTAAGCTTGCGAGGTGAGTGCATCTAAGAATATGTAAAAGTAATTCCGAGGTAGTTTGAGCGAGAACTTTAAGTAATTGAATGATTTTACAACTTATCTCCACCTTTTTTTTATTGACTCGCGCGTATAACGTTTCTCACCTCTTTTCTCGCATACACATATATACACACTCAGGATTCGTACTTTTCATTCTCTTTCCCTTTTTCATTCTAATTTTAACATAAAGTTACTATAGCAATCAAATTTACGATCGGAAAATAATAACGAAAAATCATTCTCAAATTGACGTTTAAAAAAAGTCACGCAGAGTGTATAATCAGCTTTAGCAGCTACACAATGAATGTTTTAACGGTGAATAATTCAGGAATGAATTCGTCCACGTAAATGATGTACAAAGAAAGGAGGGAAAGAGTAGGAATGATTTATTCGAGGCACACAAAAGAGCTCGCGCGCGCGAGCGAGAGTGAGAGAGAGAGCCGGCAACGTCGACGATGTGCTGAATTAAATGGGCAAATCCTTCCTCGATTCACCAGCACTGCCGCCGCCGCTATAGCGCGAGCGCACGGAAATAGACGCATTCAAAGAAATGCGAATAATAGTACGCTTTTCGCGAAAATCTCTCTCACTCGTATTCTATTTTTTTTTTATTTTCTTTGTCGTACCCGAATGGTCAAGCCTTTTCAATGGTCGGGAGATATGAGAGATAGGATTTTTTGCGTGACGCGCGTGTGAATATATCAAATTTAAATTCAAATTCAGCGGCTTCGAGAATGATGAGCTTTGGGTGAAGTCAAATTGAGTGCGAGGTGTATGATATTAGAAGTTTTTTTTTACCTTGATAAAACGCTTGGCCTTGGTCAGAAGGCCGAGCGTGGTGTGCCTTGACGTTTCTGGACCTAAAGGCACCAGTACTTTCAGCTTCTCCAGGCAGTTCCTGAGATGGGCTCTCCTGTAACGTAAACAAAGTCACTCGATCAAACATTTGCATCGATCGAAGTTTGCGGTGCGTATTGGTTCGATTTGATGTAAACATGCAATATTCAAGATGTATTTCCATATTCGCTAATCCAATATTCATCAAAAGTAACTAATAAATATATGTTGCATGTTATTTTTTAATTTTCCGATTGAAAGAAAGGTCTGTGCTTTATTAACCTGTGAGGCACGTATCTCAAAGGTACCTGACCTATATCAAATACAAAAATAATGGGCTATACGTGTAAGTATTTATTAGGCACTTTTAGTGATTAATTTCCAATTTTTTTTGTGCTAAAAGTGCCTAATAAATATTCTATTGTGTTGATTAATTTTGAATTTGATACAGCTCAGGTGCCTTGAGACAATAGTCCTTTTGGTCAAAACGGCACGTGCCTGATTGATTAAAAAAATATCTTTTTTTCCAACCGTGTTACTATCGATCAGATATAGCCCGAAAGCACGAGTTAAAAAAAAAAGCTCGTATTCTTTTTGATACAAAAAGGGTTTGTGTCTTATGAGTTAAAAAAAATCATAAGCTTTTCTTCTCAACCGGGAGCCATTATTTTCGCATTTACGATTCAGTTAAAGATCTATTGTCGCACAATCATCATCGCTGCAATGAAAAGTATATATACAAAATAATACTCTGCAATCAGCTATATGTTTCATTTGAAAACAAAATAATGCTCTTATCAGTAAGAAGAAGAAGAAGAAGAGAAGCCGATAAAGCACCATTGTGCTCTATCGTAGCCTCGCTGCTTTGATAAATAATACAGCTCGACAAGTTTTTGGTCGATAGAAAATTTGCCTAACAATGCGTTCGTTCGTTCTTCTCTCTCTCACTCTCTCTCGTCGGGGTGAATTATTCGGCGGCTTGCAATCCATTTTCCGGCCGAGCGAGGAGAAAACGCTGCTGCATAGTATCGCCAACAGGAATAATTTCCGAATGATTCGCTGCTGCTGTAGCTGCTGTGTGCTCGCAGCAGTCGTATTTCACGGGTATTTATCGTTTTCGAGGGCGCGCGCGCGCACACACATTTCGCGTAGGCGCCTAATGGCCCGTGATCGCCTCGATAACTCCCTCCGAGCTTCTACCTACCTACCTCGTCGTTTCTCTATTTTTCTTTTTTTTTTTCTTTTTTACTCGGCAATGAACGAATGGATTATTTCGTCGTTGTCGTCGTCGTCATTTTTTTTATGGTAATTGCCTGTGTGTGCGTCTGTGTTGACGGATGTGACTTATACGACACGATACTAAAAATCGAAAGTTCGGGGGGGGATGAGGGTGGAACGCTTTTATCGTTCATTCGATTCCTTTGCCAAAAAAAAAAATTACTATGACGAATTCGCTTTATCGCGCTTTTATCTCGCTTCTTTTCCTGCTAGTTAGTCAATATCCGTGCAACGAGATATATATATCCGAGAGAATCGTGCTTCTTCTTTTTTTTCAGCGCGAGAGAGAGAGAAAGTTGAAAATCTACGTTCGACGACAATAAAAAATTTAAGTTTTCTTTCTTTTATATCCGCGTTTCAAGGCGTAATTTTTCAACAAAAAAGAAAAAGAAGAAAAGAATATCGTAAACTCGCGAAATTGACTCATCGAACGACCTGATCAAGCAAAGACTTGTTTTTTACGATTCCAAATTAAAAAGCCACTATGTCCAATCGCGTCTGACCGTATCGCGAGTTCAACTACTGATTTTATATTTCTCCCCCCGCTTCGAATCAACAATTAACGTTAAACCGTGCAAATCAAAAGAAGAATAAACATCGCAGATAGTACAGGCAAAATAGCCGAGAGAAGTCAACGAACTGAGAGCAAACGTACGGGTCATTAGAAGTGTTTAATTATATGTTTACGTCGGGTTTATTGGTCGCCGGCTGTGCTCGCCATAGAGAGAGAGAGAGGAAAACTCGCATAAGCCAGACGACGACGTCGACGGCGGCAGCGCTGGAGTTATGTCACCCCTTTGGCTAAAATGGCAGCTTTAGAGAGACAGGGGGGGGGGGGGGGGTATAAATTCGCCGGCAAGCGAATATGAGCCGGAGCGCGCGGTGGTGGTGGTGGTGGTGGGTCGACATTTTACGAGAAACAATAAGCTCGCTCTCTCTCTCTCGCTGGGTTAATGACGTCATCAAACGGTATTATACCGGGATCGTTCGTATATATAGGAAGGCTGTAAACGTTGGTGGAGGTAGAGGATTGATTGTCATTGCATGCACCTATATGCGCGTACGTGCGTGCGAATGACTATTTATCCAAAAAAAGCAAGAAAAAAAAGAGAAGAAAGTAATTAATCTAAAGTCATTAAAGGACGCACAAGAAAATTGTATGATGGGAATTAATTAACCCAAAAGGGGGAGGGGGCAAAGGAATAACGGGGAGTAGGGAGAAAAAGAGAGAAAATTCATTAATACCCGCTCGTCGCCATCTGCGCGCAATTAAAAGGCAAAACTATCTTCATTAACAAACTCTCTGCCAGAGACGACGACGACGACGACGCGAACGAAAGGAGGAGGCAAAAAAAAAAGGAGGAAGGAAGAGAGAGCCTTTTGCTTGAGCCGATAAAGAAAGCGGAAAGAGAAGCGTAAGCAGCTTAAGGTACTGCGAGGTTCGCGTTTAAAACTCCAAGAGGCTCCTTCATAATCAGACGCAAGGGGCATCTCAACCCCCTCCCTTCCTCGACAAAACAGATTCTCAGGCAGAAACAGACAGACAGAGGAAAATTCGCTGCCGACGCCGCCGCCGCCTGCGGTTGACCTCAACAACAAAACGTCGACGACAAAGTCGACTCTCAGAGTTTTATCAAGTGGACGACGACTGAACTTTATTACTTTGATTACTCGACCCTTTTGATGAAATAAATTTTAGAATTTTCTCTTTTTCTCGCCTGTGTGGGTGTGCGCGCAGAAACGACGACGCGATGATTAAGTTATATCAACGCGAGAAAAACCAGTTTCGCCCGAGCGCCGAGCGTGCACGCCACTCAAGTCGTGTTTTTCTTCTTCTTTTTTTTTTCTTTTCCTTCTTACGTCCGCCTCATAAACATCCCAGAAGAGATGCATTTTTCAGCGAATCGATTCCGAAAGGAGCGAGAGAGAGAGAAGACTACTTTGACGCTAATTCCCTGGGCTGTTTAATGCCTCTTGAAAATATAAACGCATCAACTTCACAAGCTCTCTCTCTCTCCCTTCGTGTGCTTTTACCTTGCCTCGTCGTATATAAATATATACGTGTATATATCTACATTTTTTTTTGCGGCTACGAAAAGTTATAATGAGTTTCGTTGGGGAAAATTGAAAATATATTCGAGAGCGACCATGGTACTTTTATTACCTGGATACGCTTGACGCACACGCTGAAGAGAGAGAGAGCTTTTTCTTTCTTCTCGTGAATTTTATAGGCGATAAAAAAAATTGATGCTCGATCGAGACGTTAGAGAATTTTTTGAAGGATCGATGTATCCCTCGAAGCGCAAAAGTGTCGGGCAAGAAAAAGTAGCTTGATAATTTTCTCGTGAAAATTGTTTCCTCGTCGCAAAAAAAAAAACCAAGAAAATCAAATAAAAAAACTACAACTACATCCGTGAATTCTTCAACGTATATCAGCGAGATGCAAGTTCGCGACGGTATATGTATATACGTTAAAATTACTCGCTAATTCACCGACAAGTTTCCCTCGGCACCGAGCTCTCGCGGAGTATATGCACGTGTGTGTGTGTGTGTGTCTTTGCAAGGTCACGTCTTTGGCCCGCGGCTTGACTATATATATACATATGTGTATGTATGTGCATTACGCTCGAGTTATAATGTACGCTGAGACTCACTCACTCTCTCTCTCTCTCTCTCGAGTAAATTCAAATTACTGTAATACACACTACTACTCCCGCCAACTACTACTCCGACAGCCAAGCTATTTTCCGCAATTTTATTTTTTCCTATCATAGCCCGAAGGATGATCGACGATCAAAGACGATGGGCACATATATAATTTAACTTGTGGAAAGTTAGATCAAGAGATCGGCACCAAAATTGGCCTTCCTGCTCCTCCTCCTCCTTCTCTCTCGGTGTTATCGAATTCTGCACAGGCGCAGATACACATCTTTGGCAAAGAGAAGATCTCTCTCTCTCTCTCTCTCCAGCTCAAGATATAGTCTAAAGACGAGAGGAGAGAGTTAGCCTGTTACCTAAGGTGAGGCAAAGGGACAAGTCTCGCTTTCTGCATAAAGGAGCCACTCGGTAACTTGTCGCGTTTATGCCTCAGCCAGTTACGCTAACTATATCGGTCCTCCTTCCTTCTCCTCCTCCTTCCTCCATACATACGTAAGCGAATCGACGCCTGGGACTCGGAAGCTCCCCAAGATCTCCTCTCCCTCTCTCTCTCTCTCTCTCTCCTCTCTACCCTTTACTCTAGGGAACACCACCGGATGCGCCGCCGACAAAGAACATGCCAGCTATGGTTAGTTTCCAAGTAACGAGGGATTACTGCCTGCTGCTACTGCTGCTGTATATAGACGAGAGAGAGAGAGAGAGACAAAGGAGGATGAGAATTGTGCGAGAAAAAAATTGGTGGGAGGGAATTAGCCTAATGGATATTAAATTACGATGACCAAAAGGGAGAAATTAATTTTACACTCGTTTGAACGTTTAAGATTTTCGACACTGCTAAATTCTCTTCATCTTGTGGCATTAATATAGATGTAGCAATTTCTCACGCACAGAGAGAGTGCAGTATAGCAGAAGCAGTTCAGCGTAATTGATTTAGCAAGTTGAAAGCTTGAATTGCGAGAGAGCTTGAGAATGCCTCCTACACCTTACTCCATAAGAACAAAGACGTTGCTCTGCTTTCTCGTCGGAGTCGCGTTGACAGTTTGCAAGCGAAGAGTCATACACATAATTCGACATCTCGCGCGCGACGAACTTCGCACTGACGATCTTATATAATACGCAACAGTGCGAAAAGGGGAGGTAAGAGATTAATGAAAGTGACGCGGAAAGCCGACGTCTTCCGGTACGGTAATGGCAAAATGTCGTGGCTTTCATCTTCTTACGATTGTTCTCTCCGAAGCTTTACTGGTGTCTCGAGTGAATTGAAAATTTCCTTTCGCACTTCTCCCTCTCTAAGTAAATTGCTCGACGGGATGATGAATTTTCTTTTTTGTTGGATATCGATATCGAGAAGATAAGAGAGACAATGATCGTGAAAGCTTGATCAACCGAGATGTTTTTCTTTTTCTTGTGGGGGGGGGGGGGGGATGGAAATCTGTAAATTAAGCAGGATAAGCTACAAAGGGCCAAAAGAAGAAAGACTTTGTTTGCGCGTGGAAGTTTTTTTTTCCTCTCTTTCGTGCGAAAGCGAAGGAGCTTTTAATTATTAAAATGCTTCATAAGACGAATGGACCGCGGAATTCAAGTTTGATGGGAGGAATAAAGAGCACTTTTGCCTTTGGGAGAAGAGACGAAGAAGAAGAAAGCCAGCTTATTGAAAACTGCCTCTTGTCTGTTCTGATTTCACATCCTTTTACTCTCGAGACGCTACGCTTCTCTTCGTCTTATGCTTCGTGGGAGAGAGAGCTGATTCCAGATCAAAGGGAAAAAAAACCACCGCTGATTCCTTAAGATTCTACGCTGAGTGAAACAAATTTTTTCTCCTTCTCTTCTTACTTTTTTTTTACTGTAGAAGCTAAATTACAGGTGTATAAAATTGGTAATCGTTGCAAAAAAGAGATTTAACGCTTTTTGTTTCTCTCTCAATGGTCTTTAGAAGCATAACGCCCACGCTGCTATACAACAAACCTCGCGCGGGCAGAAACTCAACGACGACAACGACGCATGTATATATGCATAAACTAGGTCGAAGTGTGCATTTGACCGCGCGCGAAGCTAAAGAATTACGAGTCTGGTGTGACGCGCGTGAAAATAAAAAAAAAAAGAGAGAGAAGAGAAAGAAAGAAGGTCGAATATATGTATACGCTCAACCCGTACGCGATGATTTGATTCGTGTATTATGCATTATTCAGCGATTATTAGATCAAAGCTACCAGCTGCTGTGTTGTAATTACAGCGATTCGTGAATAATATCATGACGCGATCTTATACGTAGAAGTGTGATGCAAGAGGACTTGTATTTAAAAATAATAACTCGCTGCGTGGCAACACAGTATATAGTGTAAAATCACACAGCTGTGGGATTAAAGCTTGGTAAAACAAGCGAAAAAGTCGTCGTCGTGCAGCTCGCGGCTGAGAGAGAGAGAGAGAGAGAGAGAGAGAGAAAGAGAGAAACCGATCTGCTTGGCTCGCGTCGCGGCCGGTTAGTTGCACTCGACGGGTGCATTGGCCGGCCATGAGTTAGATCGCTTTAACAGCCGCCTGTAAACAGCCTCGTAACTTTTCTCTCTCTCTCTCGCTCTACTCGACTGTGTTTTTCTCTGTCTGTCGTGGCCATTGATTAACGTATATATCTACGTAGGGAAAGGGCTTGGATGTATAAACTTTTTAATTTCTTCGTTAAATTCTACATTTGTACGATTATTATTCAAATAAAGTTTTCTTCAAATGTGATTTCATTACACATATAGTGGAGGCCCTTGTTTAACGTCGTGTCCTCGCGGCTCCTTGACTTCGTTTTTTTTCCTCCTCGCGTGTGTATGTGTGTGTGTGTGTGTGTTTTTGCTCGAGTTTCCATCTTCCCCCACCATTCGCCTATATACTCTTACGGGCTCTTCCTTTGTTCGCGTTTTCCACCACGAGGCTATTCTATACATTGTTGCTGGCTCTGCACACGCGTGCTCTAGATTTATAGGCTTTTCTCTTGGCGACGACGACGACACTTACCGTCGCGTATATATAACGACTGCAACTGTGTGTGAGAAACTTTTAAGAAGCCTCTTTCAGATATTAATGAACGAAGTTTGCCAACTATGCGTGAGTTTTAATTGTCGTCGGGATATATATGGGAGAATTTACATCATTTTTTATAGTGTATATCTCTCTCGATTTATACACACGATTTTCGTAATAAAAAAAAAATCGTTTTAGAAAAACAAGCTATTTATAGTTTGCCACTTACGTAAACACGATAATGCCGCGGAATAGTTCGATCACATTCTCACCTTGCACACAACGACAACAACAACAACAGCACCAGCTGCTCCGCACATTCACCTCGCATTAATGCGCGCTGTCCTTTTTTTTGTTCTCGCCTGGTAATTATCACCAAACGAAAAAGGGCATCGGACAATGCGCGAGAAAATTACTGTGCGTGTGTGTGTATGTGTGTGAGAACGATGTGTGTTGTGTGTGATTTTTTTTTCTTTTCTCTTCTCTTCTCTTCGTTGCAAAATCAAGTGTAATAAGGCGCGAGAGAGAGAGAGAGAGAGAGAGAGAGAGAGAGAGAGAGAGAGAACGCACGACTCGCATGGTAATGAACGCCGCCGCCGCCGCCGCCGCATGCGCTAATGAATGCCCTGACACGTGATTGTTTTACAATTATGGCGCGCGAACGTTGCAGCCGAGAGGCAGACCAGATATAGTATACTGCTGCAAGTTTATGATGTTTAATAAAAGGCGCGTGGATGTGTCATTAAACAATGATGCTTTTTTTTTTCTTTTCGCATGAGTCGATGAATAAATATTTGGACGTTGAGTAATAACGAAACATTTTTCGTGAAATATAATACGTAATTTTCTACTTAGTCAAGAAAGCTTTATACCGCGTTTGACGCATAAAATCGCGTTTTATTCCCGAGGCGCGTTTACGGGCGTAGAAGCATTTGTGAATTCAATGCGATAAATATATATAAACCGCATACCCAGGCTCTCTACTACCTCACTCGGGTTGTAATAAAGTTAGCGCGATAAAATTAGGAGAAATGTGCGCGTAAATACGCGCAAAACTGTGCATTTAACGTATACGAACATTTGACTGACTGACTCTCGTGGTTTTTACTCGCGTTGTAATTACGAATTTGCACGCGAAGATAAAAAAAAGAAATTATCTCTCTCTCTCTCTCTCTCTCTTTCCAAAGGGTTCGTTTTTTTTATTCCACTCCGTGTATTTGCATACACTCCGTGTGCGAAGCATAATTATAAAGCATTTTAGCGTAAAAATAATTACGGCAACGCGCACGGAGAGAGAGAGAAGGATTTACGCGAAAAATTAATACACGGGTAGTCGAGCGATAAAGCTTCTCTTCTTTCTCTCTCTCTCTCTCTCTCTCTCTCTCTCTCTCTGTGGCCGTGTGATGCAAGGGAGAGAGAGAGAGTTTATTAAATATAATTCACGTCGGTGATTACCGGCGCGAGGGCGAGTGCAAGCGTCGGCGATATCGAAAGCTTGATAAGGTCTGCAACAGCGCGCGCTCATCAAAATTTTATCGGCAGACGCGGCCCGCGCGTGCAGCTATTGAACCATTGTTATGTGTCGCTCTTTACCTCGATGCTTTTTTTTTCATTCTTTTTATATCCAAGCGATTATTATATACTATCGTCGACAAAAGCTTTTAAAAAAATTTTTTTTTGACATTGAATTGCTATTTATCGTTGATTTTATCAATTTTTAACGCTTTCAATATTTTGCTTTCAATTTTTAATCGTATAACGAACGGGTCGATCTTGATTTTGAATGCATGCAATTAACGTTCAAAATGATTGACTTAAGCGTTCGAGCCCAATTTAATGCCTAAAATGTTTATAACTAAAAATATTCGAGTGAAACATTAAAAGATTTTTCGAATATTCTAATAATCTTTCTTAATTTGAAAATTACTATTCAAATTAAATGATACCGAACAATTACAAGAAACGAAACTGTCGTTCGGGTCAAGCTCATTCTAAATGACTCGAAGTATTGTGCTTGCGCTATAGTTGTTTAAATATTGAACGTAATGCATTGACTTTTTGAAATGCAAGAAATTCAGAGCAAAACGAATGGAAAATCAACGTAATAAATCACTCGCCTGATTAGTAAATAAAACAATATCATTACTAAAACATGCCAAGCATATCGCAATACTACCCAGAAGAAGAAGAAGGCAGAGGGTATGCAGGCAATATAAAAGCGCGACACACTAAACGGGGCTCGGAGAGTAAGGGAGAGGTAGTATTACTCGGGAACGTTGCATCGCGAAACATATTCTCCCGGCCGGGCCATCCTTCATTTTTTCGTTCCTTCTCTCTCATGTCTCATTCCGTCCGGCGGCGGCAGCAGCGGCTTTTTGCATTCCACTACCGCACACCAGCCGCCTTTGTTTTATGGATGCCAAGCTCCTCCCGTGGAAATTCATCCTCGTGCCGCCGCTACCACCGTCGGGAGTAATAAAATTGCACGAGAAAGCGTCTTATCTTCGCGCCTTTCTTCTTCTTCTTCTTCTTTTTTGTTGATGTCAGTTTCAGTCTGACGAACATTCTTTTTTTTTTGTCGACTGTGTAAATCATCAGCTTTACAGTTGAGGGTTAATTAGTACGTTTTTTTTAATGCGACAATTTTATCGGTAAATTTTCTTTCATTCTCTTTTTTTTTCGACACGAATTCGCAAGAGAGCGAGAGGTCGTACGTGACTGTCGTCGACCGCAATATAACGCGCGTCAAAAGCTCTCGCGCGCATGCTAACGAAGCGCATCGTATTCCACGGATTTATAAAAAAAAAAAATTGAAACGCATATTTTTTTCTCCGTAATCATAAATCAACGAGAAGAGGAAAAATAAGCCGGAAGTTTTTTTTTATTCTCAAACAACAACCATCGTCACGAAGCTTGCACGACAGAGAGTAAATACACTTATTTTCGCAGAAAGAAGACTTGTGACCTAGATTTTTCTCCAGATATCGAGAGAGAGAGAGAGAAGAAAAAAATTATGACGTCGAGCAATTGTTGTCGGCAATTCCTTTTCCCTTTCCCCCCAAAAAAACTTTGCGAGGTCCGAGTTGCAAAACTTTCTTGGACGCTGACGAACGATCTTCGATTTAGCAATCCGTGCGCGAGGGGCGAAGATGAAGTGCGAAGTTTTTTTTTTAAAGCTATAGTAAAGAAACGCTTCGTTCGAACAATAAGTCATTAATATTTCATCATTCGAAATAAACTTCAACGAAAACACTCATTGTCAGTGCGAGTTCTTCAGTCATCGCGACAACAAAAAATCAACAGCTCTCTCGTCAGTAATAGCCTTTCTCGCATATTCGGAAATAGAGTTTTAAGGGCGGAGAAACGGAAATAGTCTAGCCGCAAAAAAACAAAAGATGCAATACGCACAGACATCCTGGCGAGACACGTGTATTAATTTCGTCGCATGCACTTTTTTTCTTCTTCGTTCGCGTATGAAAATTTGTATATGACGAAATCCTTAAAAAAAACATACTTTTCTGGGGTCTAGAAGGGCAAAATTTTTTTGATGCTAAGGCTTCCGGACCTTTTTCCTCTTCTTTTTGAAGGTATTAGTGTCGGAAAATGCTCGTGAACATTGGAAAAGTCTGCAGAAACTACTTTTTCGGCATTTTCCCATTATAATCAAA
>JAWWMK010020011.1:0-18358 GCA_035047105.1 Galeopsomyia nigrocyanea | reverse complement strand
TATCAGTAAATGTACTTATAAGCATTTTATATTCGAGTCGCTACTTTGACTCACGAGTCATAGCTGGACTACCTTAATCAAATCTCGCTGCACTCTGTTGCAGTTATACCGCGAAACCGGCAGCAAACTATAGGTTCAGCAATGAGGAAGCCTTGTTGCAACGGCTGCTGAATTGAAAACAATTCCGGCAAACTGCATTGCTCTACGAACTGTGTATTGAAAGGCGAAAGCGATCGCTTCAATTGCACATTGACGGCCCGGCCCGGCGCGGTGGCGAAGATGATGTTGACAGCTAGCGCGCGGGTTGGATTTTGAAACAATAGAGCCAGCATCATTCGCGAGAGAACGAGAGAGAGAGGTCAAATCGCGCATTGTCTCCGCTCGCTTAGCACTTGAGAGCGAGAGATAATGCTGCAGTTCGAATTCGCGCGGCGGCGGTGGTGGCAACAGCAGCTCTCTGCTTTGTGTACGCGCGCGACTCCATTACGCGCGTCTATATATGTACTGTACGCACTTGCTCGGCGGGCGGTGATCGATTTGTGCGCGCAAGTTGAAGCTCTTTGTGCTTCTCCATTGAAGCTCGCGCGCGCGATGCACCTCCTTCAGCTGGAATTCGCTGTTGCGTTAATCGCTCTACACTAAACTCTGCTCGCGATAATCGCGATAGTCAGCTTTACGCCATCCACTATTGATTTAGTACTATTGAGCTGCACGACAGTCGTCGTTCTTTGACAAATGTCGCGAAATTCCGCAAGAGACGAGACACACACGTTGCAGGTTGGGCAAAATATATACGTAAAAGATATAGCTGTGACGGACAGTTATGGAACGACGACGACGAGAGAAGGTAGTTAAGCGATTAGTTACGGCTTTGGCTGTATGGTGTACCATCGCGTATATACGTTCGACGAAGCTGCAACTCCCGTGTTGTTGTAGCTCTATACTCCAACGCAATTATCTGGCAGACTTGTCGCTTGATAAATATGCGCGCGCCGCGCGGCGTCTCAGTGCAGCACGCGCATGTATATTCATGCATGCGCCTTGAGAAATCACACACGCAGTATCCCTAAACCACTTGCACGCACACTCCAATTTTGTGTGTGCTTTTTTTAATCGAAACGACGCAAAGTGGCCGTACAGCTCGCTCGACTATCAAACGAAGTGTCAAGTAACTATTTGCGCATGGGAATATTGTTGAATGGATTACGTAGGTACTCGTAATGCTGAATGCGCGTGCGAGAGCTTTAGCCGCACTCGTCAGTCTTAAATTACCATGCATATTAATGTACGCCGGTTGAATGCGCTCGAAAGTACTGATTCCTTTGAGAGTGCAAACAGTATATGTATTTCTCAAGGAAAAACGGGCAAAGTGCCTTCAAAAGAAAGTAAACTGCAACGAGCAGTACGAGTAGGCAAGTAGCAGCAGCGGCAGTATATATACGAGCGAGCTGAAGCGGCATTTAATTAAAAGGTAAAGGCTCGTTTAACGAGTCGAGAGAGAGAGAGAGAGAGAGAGAGAGAGAGAGAGAGAGAGCTAGGAACTTTAGTGCAGCGATAAAAATAGTCATCCGCGAAATGTAAAGTGGTGGCGCGGTACGGGGCGCGGCAAGTGTGCAGTGCGTTATTGAAAAGGAACACGAGAGGCGCGCGCTTTTCAAGGCACGAGAGGGCTCGTACTGCCGGATCGAATTATTGACAATTGTAAGCAAACAATACTTGACAAGTCATGGTTGCTTGCAGATTTATACGTACGCAAACACTACGAGCGACGGTGCTTTAAATTTAAATACAATTAGATGTACTATATCGGCTGGTGATGCAGTCTTTATACACATGAAATATTGCCGTATAAGCACGCCTTTGCATTCGCTCGAGTAGTCGAGAGATAATAGATAAGAAGAATGGATAGACATGTCGTTATAGGCGAGTAGTCAATCTGCTTTAGGAATGAAAGTGACGTCACGCTTGGCGAAGCGCAAGATTCCTCGGCGAAATGATCTGCACGCGCAATTAATCCGCGGTGGGTTGCTTGCTGCTGCTGCCGCAACGCGACGAGGAATGGCGCGCTGCTCGATAGGTATGTGCAGCAAAGTCGCTACTCTGCTGCTCTGCTGCTGCTGCTGCTGCTGCTGCTGGCTCATTGGACAGTCGGAGGAGCGCGCGCCCGCGCGAAAGTTCGGAATTGCGCGCGATGCACAAATCATAGGGAGCCCCGGCACACGTTCGAACTTTCCAACTGACTGCCACGCGTGCGAGCGCCTCTGGCCCAATTGGAAAATACCAAATTCAATTCGTTACAGTCGCCCTCCTTCACCAACTTTTCTCTCTCTCCCCCTCTCTCTCTCTCTCTCTCTCTCTCTCTCTCTCTCTCTCTCTCTCTCTGCAGCTTCGAGCAACTGTGCATGCTATATGTTTCGTCTTTAAACAACCTATCCGCCCACTTTCTTACCGATGAGCTTCCTTTTTTTTTTTACCAAGTTCCTTTTTTGTTGCTTCTCCACTTTTTGCTACTCTTATTTCCACGCTATAGCTCGCGCACGATCAGTTTTTCGAGAGCTAGCTCTAACTTGCCTTGGATTATCTATTATGAACACGTCGGGACTTCTTTTACCCTTTTTCACTTTTTCTTTCTTCCTTTTGCGCGAATAAACTTGCTACGTGGATTCTTCTTTCTTTTTTTTTACCGGTTCATCGCGAAAAATCTACAATTCTAACGCTCAAAAGTTCAGTTTTACGTGAAGCTCCGATTTTGCTTTTTTTTTATGGACAAACAGTGTCACTACAATCTCATATAGGTACACCACACAGAGTGAGGCTGAGCTTCTTCTTTTTTACAAAAAAAATTGATGAACAATAAAGTACGAACCCGCGAGCGTCTCTGTCGACGATATAATACACGCACGCTATGGGAAGAGATAAAAGGCAAAAGAGGCTATACGCTCATAGCCGTTGGGCCATTATAAGAAAAAGCCCGAGAGAAATTTTCGAATCACGTCGACGATCCACGGCAGAAAATTAAGATTTGGCAGCCTTATATATATAGTATGAAGCTTTACTGCCCCGCTAAAAGCCATAAATGCACATTTTCCGCGGCGGTCATAGTAGTACGGAAGCGGCGTATTTACAAGAGTAAGAAATACTGCAGCTCGCACATGTATGTAGGTATATGTATCTTCTTATTTACCGGCACAAACGGCAAGATTGCTTCTATCCCGCGAACGAGCGAGAAGAAGAGTGGAAGCAAAAGCATTTTATTTGACGTTTTCGCTGCGTTATATCGCCGCGGCAGCGAGATCATGGCTCTCTTGCCTTTCCGTATTATATACATCTCTATTTGCGAGCGCACTTTTCTCTTACCTCTCATCCTCGACTATACTTTTATTCCGGCCTCTTATCCCGCTATAGTACAGCGAGCGTCGTTCTTCTCCAGCAGAACGCTCGCGCTTTTCTTTGCGCGTGCCGTTCAACGCGCGATAATACATACTTATGCGCGTCCGATATCGTAGCGCGATTTCAATGAGAAATGGACGTGGCAGTTGTATGCAAACTGCCGCTGCGTTCGCGAGCAACGAATCGAGTTATAATAACATGAGCATAAATCGCGGGGGCGGCAACTGTTATTCACAGCAGCGGCGTATGCGAGAGTGTTATGAGGGGTAAAAGGCCGATAATCTTTAATAATGCCCCTGGCAAGCAAAGCCATTAATGGGTTACACACAAGCATCGCATACGTCAAGGTGGATCAGAGAGCGAGCGAGCGAGCTACGAGGAAAAGCATACAGGCGACGAGGTCGATATAAGGTTCGTCGTCGCCGAGGGTCCAAAGTATAAGAGAGACATAATTGTAACGAGGTCGGAAACCGCAAGGCGTCTAAAGTAGCGCGTCGTCCCCTCCGAAAATCAGGGCTAGAAAAGCCTAATGCATCACGCGTCGGAATGGCTTTTTGCGCGGCGCAGATAGATAACGAGCACGTATCTTCTGTCGAGCAGAGGACATCATACACGGCGTGGAGGCGTAGTTCGACGCTAAAACCGGGGGAAGACAAATATAAAAGATCGCAAGTCGAAAAAAAATATATATAATATACAACGAGATGTGTACACCTTATCGGGAACGTAGCGTTTTCAATCGCGCGTCGAATGTGTTTTCTCTCTCTCTTTCTCTCGCTGTACGCACACGTCACGAGTCACAATGGCTCAACCCGCGGGAAAAAGAGGCGTCGCAAGATTTATGGCGTCTGTCGCTCCCCCATCCCTCTTTCGCTCTCTGTCTCTATTTTTTTTCTTTCTCTCTCGCTCTGATTCGAGATACGAGTGTCTCAATCTCGCAGGCCCACCTACGACAAGCGCAGTAGGTATACGCGGCTAAAAGGAAGCTAGGCAGCAGTCGTGAGAGAGGGCGATAAAGCCGTTCCGGATGAGAGGAAAAAGCAGACGAAATCGTTTGCGGGGCTGGCTTCCTTATACAGTAAATACTCCGAGACGTCGAGAATAGACGAGAGAATGTTAAAGATCGACTCAAACTTTCTGAAGCACGCCTACCATATACTGCAACTAAATTTCAAAAGCTCCAGTCTATCAAAGTGGCTTATACTCTAGCACCGGCTAGGCACTCGCTTCTTTTCTTCCTTATTCTCCCGCGCGCGTTAAATAATTAAACGTACATTTAGAAAAGGCGCGGTGCAAAGTGGCAAAAGTATAAGACTGCGCTGCTCTCTCGACAATAGACATTTTTCACGGGAATTTAAGTGCGTAATAAACCTGAAAATTACTTTCTAGCACCTTCGCCGTAGACGTCGCGCACCGTAGGGGTGTAATAATTATGAGTGCAGACTTTCCCGCTCGCACTTTCTGCAATCCTTCTTAACAAGCCTCTTCACGTTTGTGCACTTGAAAAATTGCCCTCCCACTTCTCATGCATTATTCAAGTAATTATAACTTTATTGCTGCACGCAGACTCGGTATACAGTAAAATGTAGAATGAACTGAATAAAATATTTTAAATTTAACTAATCGCCGACATAATTTTCGCGCGAATTCAATTTGCTCGGTGCATACAGCTTTTTTCACACGCACTCGTGAAAAGAAACTTTTATCCGCGCTCGCGAGGGATGAAGAGAAGAAGAAAAAAGAAACGAAAGCGGGTCGTTAGTCCTTAGTTCCGAGCAATGTCTTTCTTTGAAAACACTTTTTCACATCTAGCTACTAAGCAGCTTTTCACCTTGGTCGCGAGAGAAAAAGCATCTGTAAACTTGCGACTGCTGAAAATGGAGCAAACGACTTTAAGAAAAGAAACATTCAAGTGAGTTCTCGAAAAATCTACCCGCTAAAGACACACTCGGCCGTGTACGCTTAAATTAAATCATAACTTCATTTTATAATAAGTGTAGTATTATAATTACGAGAGAACGATTGACAATTGTTCGATAGATAATGGATCGATTTAACAAACAGTAGACGACCTCGAAGAAGGTAACTGGAGTCACGGGATATCGAGTTTTATTTTCAAACGAATGCATGCAACGTGTGAATAAAAGCGCGCATAAAAATACACATCAATGAAAAATTAAGTGCAAACTGACTTTTATTTGCCGACTGAACGAGCGACGAATGACGCGGAGCGTAAAAAGCCCAATCAATTATTAAATTGCACGATGAATTTTTCAAGCGAAGCCGAGAGAAAAATGAAATCAACGATTAAATCTTCATCGGAAAGTTTATAATTCGAGCAGGCCACGCGAGAAGGACTGCGGGCGCTGGAAGGCGAGATATAAAGAAAGAGAAAAAGAAGGCAGAGAGAGAGAGAGAGAGAGAGAGAGAGAGAGAGAGAGAGAGAGGGAGAGAGAGATACAGTTGGCGCTCTATATATATCGGTATAGGGGTGAGTTAAGAGTGCAAAGAGCGGGAAGCACAAGGTGTGCGCGTCACATTTCATCCCTCTTCTCGACGGCAGCGGCAGCAGCAGTGGCGGTGGTGGCGGTGCTGGCATTCCACTTATTTTAACCTCTTTATCCTTCGCGTGCTTACTTTTTTACCCTTCATCGTTTGCCTTTCTCTCTCTCTCTCTCTCTCTCTCTCGCTCTTACTTCCAGTTCGAGTATTGGACGACGGATGTATTATGCATACATATATAGTTTGGGTGCAGGCTGACTGCTGCTGCTGCGTGTTTACGCGAATGCGCATGCAATCAAATTAACTGTGAAAGAGCACGTACGCCTCGTGTTTTATGCACGCGTGTGACGCGCGAGTAGTTTGTAACCGTCCCTTTAATCAAATATTCATCCACACCATTTTCACGCTAACATACTTCTATTTTCGCTCCGTCGAATTAATACCAAAATCCACTTTAGATTTGCGCTTCATTCCAAATTTACGATGTTAAACGTTTCCAACAGAATTCTGCCGTGGTTATTTAATGAGTACCATTGTTCAACATTTTACACGGCTGCTTGAATTTTTCGCTTATCAAAAATTAATCGTAATTAACTGTAAACCTCGCGGCTAAACAGAGAGTCGGAGTCAATATTTTACCGCGCGCATTTAATCCCCGCTGTCGCTCCATAAATTTATATAGGCGATACTCACCCCCTCATATATACCGCTACGTCACCGATGCTGGTATCCATAGTTATAATTTTTCGTCGACCGAGAAATACAAGGACGGATATGACGAAATCCAGAAAACAATACCTATTTTCTGAGGACCAGAAATGAAAAACTTTTTTTCTTCACTAGGGCTGTCGGACCTGTTTCCTCTTCTTTTCGAAGGTATAGTGACGGAAAATGCTCAGGAACATGAGAAAAGTCCTCAGGAATTGGTTTTTCGGCATTTCTCCATTACAATCAAATGGACTTTTTTCACAGAAAATAGGCGAAAAACATCGTATCTTTAAATACTGATTTCTCGGCTTCCAAGACCGCTAGAAATACTTTTGTACAGTTGAAATTGTAGTAAAAAAGAAGACCTTTCCATAAAAAAAAAAGTTTTGTTCATAAATAATCATCCGGTAAAAAGTTATTAACAAAATACGAAATAATTAAATTTTTAACTTGTTAATAATATTGGAAAAATCCCGAAAAAAGTTGTTCCTGCGGACTTTTCTAATGTTCCTGAGCATTTTCCGTCACTATATACCTTCGAAAAAAAAGAGGAAACAAGTCCGAAAGCCCTAGCGAAGAAAAAAAAATTTTCAATTCTGGTCCTCAGAAAATAGGTATTGTTTTCTGGATTTCGTCATATACACAACTGTCAAAGATAATTAGATCGGCGAATCTCGCTATAAAATGATCGTCGAACAAGCAGCATCGCAAGTCGATGCAAAGCTAGGATAAATTTGATAGATTGAGGTTAGAAGAGAAAGGACTAACCTGGCGGACAGTTGCAGTCGACGTCCCTCTTGATCCTGAAGATAGCGGCTGCAGCATCCGGTCCGGCGAGTGTCGCTGCTGCCTTCTGCGCGCTCTCGATCTGCTGCTTGACCTCGCGTTCAACCCTCTTGATGAAGACGTCGTCCGAGGGCTCGAGCTGCTGCTGCTGCTGCTGTTGCTGCTGGTTCGACTGGCACTGGAGCTCGAGGTTGGCGATCCGTTCCTCGAGGCGCAGCTCGCGATACGCGAGGATGCCGGACACGCCGAGGCTGGTCACGCAGAGCAAGCACATTGTCCAGTTCAGTGCGCCGCCGGCTGAACGACCCTGGCCGTCGTCCTTCGGCCGAAACTTTTTGGGCACGGAGGCCTCCAAGGAGCGCCCACCGCCACCGTTGCCGCCCCCGCCGCTTCCTCCTCCCTCGCTGCTGCTTCCCATCGCTCCTGGTGCTGCCTCTTTCTCTCTCGTTTGCTCTCTGCCCCGCTGCGTTTGTTGGCCCCCGCGCTAGCCTCTGATGCCCCGCGACACTGAGAGAAAGTGCCGACAATCGTTTTCTTTTGTCTTTTGCTTTGCGCGAAAAATGAGGACCTGCAGTCTAATGCTGCTTCTGCTGCTGCTGCTGCTGCAGTCTCACTGGGTCATCGGCTTGTCTATTGTCTTCCTATATTCAACAGTTTGCACTTGGCAAGCCTCCTCTCGCGTGCTTTCCAATTTTTTTTCTTTACAAACACGCGCAGTTTTCAAACAAAAACTGTGTTTTATTCGAAGACAATTGACAAACGACGAAACAGTTGACTGCAGATCCTCCTTTCACAAGCGACCATAGCCGTATTTCGATCTTTTGCAATATACAGCGAATAAAATATTATTTTTCCTTTGAATACGTCAAAATGACTCGACATCAACAATAACGTAATCGAACGACATTGAACGGCTATTTGGAGCGTGTCCAAGGTACATTTTTGAAGATTAAAACAAAAAAGTCATTACACTTTTCTCTCAGTGAATTAGCGGGGTGCTTTGTCGAGATAATAGGTGCAGCACAGCCTCGTGCAGGCGATACGACGGATCCGAGGACAGTCAGTCCGAAATTGACCGGCGCGTCGTCATATCGGAGCGCCCCACACCACTAGCACGTGCGCGCAGGCGAGATGCTTACTGCTGCTGCTGCTGCTACTGCTGTTCACGTAAAACTTGTTGATGATGAGCACTGGCTTTCATTCAAATGTCGCATGCACCCTCGTGCGGCAGGGCCGTGGCATGCCGGCTTTTTTCTCACCAAACACTCGACGAACAATCACACAGTTGAGTATCTTTTCTCTTGTTCAAGTTCTCGTTTTAAGTTGTCAAACTGATGACGAGTCTCCGCGTCTCCGTCTCATGTCTCGTGTCGGGTGCAATTATCGCGAGGAGACGGATGCAATGATCGAAAAAAAGGGATGTGAATTGTTCGCTGTCGGCGGCACTATAAATACAAGAGGCGCGCTCTCATAAAATTCGACTCGCGTGACGATGCTCGCGGTACGGCGCTCGCAGCACGACTGGATGTGGCCGTGGTGGGGCGGCCGCGCGCGCGATGCGATCCCGCTTCTGTGAGAACGGACGGACAAGGGGTTCGCCGTCGAGCCGCAGCTTCGGTCATTTCCGCTGGCATTCGGCTGTGCTGCTGCCGCCGCCGCCACCGCCGCTGTCGAGTTCGGCTCGCGCTCGCAGCGCGAGCAACAGCGAGGGAGCAGTGGAGCACTTTATACCACACCGGTGCGCTCATGTAGGGGATTCTCCCTCTTTCTCTCTCGCTCTCTCACTCTAGTCTGACACTGTCGCACAGCTCTCCGCCGCGCTAATTTGGCCCACCACTTTGACATTTTGGAGACCCAACCACCACTCCTACCCTACCCGACTTCTCATGCTTTTCTTATTACTTTTTTTTCGTTTTCACATTCAAAGTTTCTTTACATTCAATGCTTTAGTGAAAGTTAAAACAGTTAAATTTCATCCTCGATTTCATCAATGTGACGATTTTCTCATTTGTTCCCTCGTTTGTTCCCGTAAAAATCCTTGCTAATCCGAATCTTCGCGCATAAACATGGATGAAATAATCAATTTCTCTTGTCAAAGTCGTTCTTGTCTAAAGTTCTCGAAGCACATTGAAATATTGGAATAGTAATGTTTTATCCTCGATTTTATCAGATACGTGTATGTACGTATAATGTTCATAGAATTTTAAATGATTTACTTTTGTATTTCATTGCGGCTTGTCTGACTTAATCGGATCGAGTGCTGAATCTGATACCAGCGATTAAACGTCGGAAACCTTTTACGCCAATAACTGTATGTACCTCGATATGCACGGAAAAATTCTATCAAAACTTTGACCATAATTTTTTTTATTGTTTTATTCTTTAAGAGAATTTTATGAATTTTTTTATATTCGAACGACCGACTGATGCACCAATATATATTTTTGACTTCAAATCATCAAACCAATTACTTCTACGACTTTTAGAGGGTAGAGTTTCTGTGTTCGACCCGAATTTATTTTTACTTATAATGTTCGATGGAACAAAGTTCATTGGGGTATCTGAGTCAAAAGAATTCGCTAATCAGAATTGGCCAAACTTCATTTAGAAGTGCGCTTGAAACAATACTACAGTTGAGTATTCGCATTAACTCATGAAGGCCCATAGAAAAACTGGATGAGTTAGCGACAAACTATGCCATTCATAGCATAATGGAACATAAAAATACCCGTGTTTTTTTCTTTTGATATTTGCAATTGATTATAAAAAATCATTTAAACAAATTATTGAACATTTTTTTATTTTGAAAATCTAAAAGCACTTACGTATCGATTTTACGAAGAAATTCAAGACGAAAACCTATATATAACGGTTTTTTTGTCAGACTTTATTTCGTTAGTATAAAATCGTTATAAACAATTAAAATTTTTTAATATTCTACGATTTTGAAAAACTAATTGCACCATTCGATTCTATGAACAAAATTGTTTCGCGTTTTTTCATTAGAATTTATTTTGAAAGTGTAAAATCGTTATCAAAAATTTAGCATGAACAATTTTACACCAAGAAAATAGTATCTGTTAAAAAATACCAAATAGATTTTCTTCATGATTTTTTCCATAGAATCGATTGCTGCAATCAGTTTTCCAAAATCATAAAATTAAAAATTCAATTGCGCTTACAACGATTTTATACTTTAACTTAAAGTCTGATAAAAAAAAGTCATGTAGGTTTTCATCTTGAATTTCTTCGTAGAATCCATTAGTGCTTTTAGATTTTCAAAATCAAACAATTTTTAATAATTTGTTTAAATAACTTTTTATGAACAATGGCAAATGACAAAATAAGAAACACTGGTATTTTTTTCCATTATTTTATGAATATCATAGATGGTTTGTCGCTAATTCATCCATGTTTTTGGTTTTTAAAACGTTGTCATAGTGGGACAAAAGACAGTAAAATATGTACATATGTATACTCAATTGAAAGTACAATCATATAGATTGGAGAAAGTAGTATATTAGTTTCAACTTTAGTATTTGATAAAATAATTTAATTAATTTTCTTTTATAACTGATAAAAGAGATTTTTCACAATTAATTATTAAAGATTAGTATTTATTATTGTATTATTATCATTATTAAGGTACCTTTACTCAATTCCGCCATGTACCCAATTCCGCTACTTGCTCTTATTTCCGAGCCGTTCCGAGCTTATATTTCATATGTAAGCTCGCTACTGCGATATGTCGCAGTGACATTATGTTTATGCTATTTAAGTAATGAAAGTTCCAATGATTTCCGAATACGAAATTCGTTTTACACGCGCAGTTTTATGCTATGGATGAGCAAATTTTCCAACTCTCCGAAATTCTTGTGGACGAATATGTGTCATTTTAACTAGTCTAATATTCCTAAACATAAAACTGCGATATACCATCCGATTCGTCTTCTTTTGCTCTTTCAAAAACACTCATCAGATTGTTCTTTAGCGCACAAAAAAGCCAAAAGTCGACCGTCTCAATACAGTTTTGCATTTCTTTGTTCAAATAAAAAGACGCAAATGTAAAAGAACTTAATAAAAATTCATTTCGACCAATTATCAACGTATATTGGTCAATTTCTAGTTTATTTTTTAAACCAGTGTTTATTAATAATCAAGAAATTACCACACAATTTATCATATGAAATTAGCAAGTCTTCATAATAAACGTTGATACCGAAACTTATTTTTCAGTATCAAACATTATTGTCATTTGCCAAAATGCTTGTTTCTCGAAGTGAAGAAATGCGTGAAGGTAGGTGCGAAAATTGTTTTCAAGTAAATCTATCGACTAGAAAAAATGTTATAGCTGTTTTCCAACAAAAATTGTTAAATTAAGATTTGCAATGCGCGTGGAATAATTATTACGCGTGACATTGTATTGATAATGAATATATTAACCTGTGAGAGCTCATTTCAGAAACTTGAGAAACAGGTTGAAAACGAGTCATCACATACGATTAATTCGGTAATACCATAGCCCGAGATATCTCAATTAAAAGCAACCCCCCTTTTGAATAAAGATTTTTCTGTTTTTGTTGTTGTATTGTATTGTATTCCTGTACTCCCTATACCCTTCTCGGGCTTTTAGGGCACCTCACTCACCACCGTAGTGTGGGAGGTGTTTCTTTTTTCAACCTCAACTTTCGCTTTCCGGAGAAGCATCGGACTACCAAAGTAGTCATCTGATTGCTTTCTACGGTATGCTTCTACTTGACGGCAACCCCCTATAGATAATCGGGCTTGTCAGTTTCCGATCACTGGACCTACTGTTTATTTACAAGTCCAATCCGATCAACGACTTGAGAACCGCGGTGTTGATTTTGGCACATGCACTTTTTGAAAAAAAGCCATTGGTACCCGCCGGAATCGAACCCACGTCTCCCGCATGAGAGGCCTGCGCTTTAACCACTGATCGAGCCACCGCGGCTTTGTTTTTGTCGTTATATTTATTTTTCTATTAGAATTTTATTATCCGACGGCATGACAATTGATTAAAGTTAAGTTTTCTATGTATTTAGGTAATATGAAAAAGTGAATGTGGAAAATACTCTTATCTCCAAAGAATCATTCCGCCAGAGTATCTGGCAGCGTTTTTTCGCTTATAATCAAAAGTTTTAGCTATACATGTTTGCGCAAGTAGACGTCCAATACATGTAGCGCAGCTTCTTTACTTCGAAACAAGCTGCCATATTTTGAATAAATAGCTCTAAAAATTTTCCTATACCCAGTCGATCAGTGTAATTTCAGTTTTCCCCCATATTCATAACCAATTCGCAAGAGTTTGAAACCAAGTTGGAGTGATTTGCTCGAGTACAGTCGTCACAGCGAATGACAAAGTGCAGACACATATACACACACCCTTTACGCACGCACGCACGCAAATTTAATA
Organism: Galeopsomyia nigrocyanea; assembly: GCA_035047105.1. Taxonomy (NCBI): domain Eukaryota; kingdom Metazoa; phylum Arthropoda; class Insecta; order Hymenoptera; family Eulophidae; genus Galeopsomyia; species Galeopsomyia nigrocyanea. Next base: position 5,538 of record JAWWMK010020011.1, on the reverse strand, counting down.
AATTTGGACTCTTTGCGATGCCAAATACACACAAAAAATTTTTTTTAAACATTAAAAAAAACATTCATCGGTGTAAACTTATGCTGGAAAACTACAAATATAACATGTATAATGTCTTGTCATGATTTAAAAACCAATTATAAAATAGAAAATCGGAAAAAAATGTTTCGTCGAAACAAAGCTTCCTATCCAAGGAAGCAAGAATTCTTGTGATTTTTCCGGATTTTTCTCAAGAAATATGATTCTTACTTTGTAATGCCTTTGCAAAACATTACAAATCCGATATCAAAATAGTTATCCGCTCCACCCGTCAATGACGAGTCACTCTGCATTGTCATACCTTAGACTAGCTTATAATATATTATAATAAAGATTCGAGCATACAAAAAAAGAACCTCTTGTACTATTTTGAATTCCCCACGAATTTTCATACTTTTAGAAAGTACTCACCCCGCCATCTACGTAATATCTAAGTAACTGGCCGCTGCAGGTTATCGGTATATCGATAAAGTAGAACGTGACTTTAGCGGTCTTTAGGGACGCGAAATTTAAAGAGAATAGGGAAAAAAAGGAAAAATTGTCAGAAATTCCTGAGACATGTGTCGCATTCTTCGAGGATGCGTCGATTACAGCTAATCAATTACTTATAATATAACCAAAACAATCTCCGAGGCCCTACTCAGTACCAACTAGTCGCATAACATACAAGTCGAGGCCAGACTTTCATTTTTGAATAAAGTCTATCAAGGAGAATGTTAAATGTTTAGGTTACCGATAAGTTTCAGAACCCTTTTTATATGTGGAAATATGTAAGCAGCCGCATCCATTCTATTTTGTAAGTTTGTAATCTAAGCATTATAAAATTATTATAAAATTACCAACAAAAAAATTTGATCAAATCCTATCGAGAGAAAAAGATTGTTAGAAAAATTATTGTTATGATAGAATGTACATACATACTAATATTACTTTATTGCTAAAGCTATAGCAGTGGCGTCCCGGCAGAACCGTCCAAGTCCGAATTTTATGAAAATTGAGTTAAGACTGGATTCTTAATTTTTGAGTAACCCTTATTGAAGTTATTATAAGCATCAAGGTCAAAATTCAATGTAAACCCCGAAAATTCACGATGCATAACCGGCCAAGTCGTTTTTCGTAAAAATCATGCGCGCAAGAACCGGCCAACTCGAATTAAAGTCTGTATTCATTGGTAATAAAGTGAATATTTTGTAATATTGTTATATATTTTGAAAATATAAAAGGTTGAAAAGTCCTAAAAGCCATAATATCATGATGTATAATAAGATTGGTATGTATGTACATACATTGCTTGTATATTGCGTGAAAATCGTTCCCGGCATAACCGACCAACTCGAGTAAATGTCTAGATATGCACGTTATAAATTAATTATCGTTATAATATTACCACCCAACGCAAAGTCATGTTTTACTTAATGGGTATAAAAATCTATCGATAGTATTTCTTTCGAGTATCAACTACCAACTATCGTTTAGACAAACCATTCGAAGTACATAATATCACCATAAATTATTCCCGTTTTAGTGCTATATGATATTGGTGTGGCACATAATGAAAAAAATGTTATTTGAAATATTTTGCAAAAAAGGCTCAAAAAGAGATGACACTAGTCCAACTATCAACTTCGCGAAGTTTCACATGTTAAACTTTCAATAAGTATTAAGATCTCGAGGTTAATACAGGCATTATTAAGACGTTAACAAAGAATTCAGTGTTGAGAAAAAATTTGCATTTTCGAAAATTCGAATGGGCTTTTGTCGATCGAATTATTGTTTATGAGTGTACACGAGAGCATGTGTAGTGTATCATAAACACCGACAGTAACATAATATTTTCATCGAGTAGGAAGTGACTACTTTTTCAAACAAACCATGAAGAAGTGCAGAATAGAAAAATTGAAGATCGTTTGATTGAAAACGAAGCTCGATTTTATTCATTATCTATTCACAAATTCTATGATGTACAAAAAAAAAACTTTATTCTTTTATTAATATACAAAAACAGTGTCGACATTTTTACATAAAGAAATTGTGTTTTGTGCGTTTTGTGTAATTTCGCGGTTAGAGCAGTTATGAGGTATTATAGATACAAAGTAAGTAACAAATATAGACTTATAATATTATATGTTGGAAACCCAGCTAGCTACTTTCAACATATAATATTATAATGTAGATTTATTACCTATATACTTAAACATCATCAATTCCATATTTATATTGACCAAACGGTTTGTTATTATGAACGTTATTACTTGCTGCATATGAGTATAAATGATATTTTGGAGTGTCAGTTGTGTATTTTCCATAGTGAGATAAAATGAGTGATAATATTGGATTGGTTGGAAGATGTGAAAAAGTGTTGAAAGTCTTTTTTCTTTCGAATGATTCAATAAGTCGATTCAACTTTATTATCGCTTCAGTTAAATTTGAGGACGAAAACTCTGATTTTTCAGTAGCTGGTCGATAATATAAATAACCATTAATAGTAGGATTCTTTGACTGATCAAAGCCTGATTCTTGAGCTGGCTCATACACTGGTTTCAATCCATTCTTTTCAGGTAAAGATAATGCCGATATATATTGTTCCGGGATTTTGAACAACTGTACCTGCTTATCTTGTGTTGGGCTGGTAAAACTAGAAAGACAAAAGTTATATTTATTATTGCACATTGAAAGAGTGTAACAACATAAAAAAACCTTTTATTAGCAGTAAGTTCTACGGGACATAAGGTAGGTGTACCTAATACGGGCTATAACCAATATGGGAATATCGTCGGTTTTGATATGTTCCCGATGCTTTGGCAGTGCTAAACTGTGACATTATGTTTGTACTATAAAATAATCAAAATTTCATAGATTTGAATTATCCTGAACGTTAAATCCATTTTTCCAGCAACCATTGTGTGTTTTAGACAAGCAAGTCGTCGATCTCATTGAATTTCATGCAGCTGAATATTTACTGTTTAAAGTAGTTTAATATATTTGAGCATAAATCTGCGATACACCATTCGATTCGTCTTCTTTTACCCTATCAAAATCACTCAACAAAAATTTTTTAGCGTGTAAATAAGCCAAATTCCGTTTGAAATGCTTTTGTCTATTGGCTGCTGTCGGTTGTACCCAATGTAGGACTATACCAAAAATTATTAATGGATTATTAAAAAACGCCACATTAATGTTTTTCCATGTTCCAGTTTTGAATTTCTGTGAGTAACTTAAGATAAAACTTGACAGTTAGTCAAAATAAATTTACTTATTCCATTTGTCAATGATAAAGTTTAGATTTTTGTTATATTTTTTAAAATTAATGTTTATATGTAACTGTACATTGTCACATCGTACAAATTAGCTTATAATACTTGAAAAGTGATAAATCTTGATTTTTTTAACTTACTTATACATATCTCGTATGTTTCACATACGTAAAAATTCCTTTTTCTCTAATAGTCCCATATTGGCTACACTGTTTTTTATGCCAAAAAAAAGTATTTGCATTCAAAGTTCAATAAATCGGGCTAGCTTTGATCTAAAAAAATCGTGCGACAGCTCGTTTTAAAGAGTAACTACTCAGCTTCAAAACGAGATATGGCTGTTTGTCGAAAATAGTCTGATATTGGGTACACCTAGCTTACAAAGATTCGTAATCCTTCGCTCCATCCTTTCCTTTCTTGTTACATCCCCTTTTTTGCCTATAAGGGTATTTAAATCACGTGAAAAATCTGACATTGATAAAAACGAAAATCTAATTTGTTGTGGATTTTTAAGTTTTTTTTTAATTCAACCCAATGCCCCATGTGGTCGTTTTGAACCCAGTGCTATGACAGCAAGCATCAGCATACACCTATACAATGGACCTTCCACTTTCGAAAAATTGGCGATAACTCGTTCAATTATTAATCTTTTAACTTAAATTTTTTTCTAACATATTTCAAACCTTTTGTAATTGAAATCAACAGTTATTCGGACCAAACATTTATTATAGCATTTCGGGGCTTAAGTCAGCACTTGGGTCACCTATCCGTGACTTAAGTAAGGTACGTCTACCCAATACCGCCACTAAGATTTCAAATCGTCATAACTCTTTACCCCGAGTGAATTTTTCAGCATACGTGGCCTCATTTGAAAGCTGCCCACTCATCCTTTAAAATGATCCCTCGCTCGATTAATTTGGTGAAGTCTTACCAGAGTTATAACACTTTGAAGCGAACAACTTATTTTTGGTATAAGAAAGTGAGTATACCCCATTCCGCCATTTCCAGAAACAAGTATTTTTACAAATGAAAATAATGTTTAGTACTGAAAAATAAGCTTCGGTATCAACGTTTATTACGAAGACGTGCTATTTTCATATGATAAATTATGTGGTAATTTCTTAATTATTAATAATCACTGGTTTAAAAAATAAACTAGAAATTGACCATTATACGTCGAAATGAATTTTTTTTTGAATTCTTTTACATTTGCGTTTCTTTATTTGAAAAGAGAAATGCAAAACTGTATTGAAAAAAATGAAATTGAAATTTTCATCCATCCTTTATATATAATAGGATTTTTAAAAGTGGCGGTATTGGATGGACTCGAATAAGAATAGTAATGCGATAGGCATTTGGCTTATTTATGCGCTAAAGGAAATTCTGATGAGTGTTTTTGAAAGAGCAAAAGAAGACGAATCGAATGGTATGTCGCACTTTTATGTTTAGGAATATTAGACTAGTTAAAATGACACATATTCGTCCACAAGAATTTCGGAGAGTTGGAAAATTTGCTCATCCATAGTATAAAACCACTCGTGTAAAATGAATTTCGTATTCGAATATGATTTAAATCATTGGAACTTTCATTACTTAAAAGTACAAACATAATGTCACTGCGATGTGCCGCTGTAGCAAGCGTACATATGAAATAAGAGCAAGTGACGGAATTGGGTAAAGGTACCTTACAAATATGTAAAAAAATGAAATTACAAGTATCCTAGGCGGACAGAACATTTTAACGAATATATTATAAAAATTAATTTGATTAGTTATTTTTACTAAAGTAAGTCTACCTTATATACCGCCATTAAGAGAAGGGAGATCCGATTGCAGGAATCTATGATCGACAGTAATAGAGAATCCTTTTCAATCTTCTCTTGAAAATTTTTCAAATTATATTGTATTTTTAAATCACAATTTCGGTCGTAACTATCGATTAGAAACCGTTAGAGAAATGATTTTCGTTTCAAATGAAAGTAGAATTAAAGTATTATATCTTCTAATAAAATACTACAAAATCCATACGTAACACCGAAAATAATTGGAAAAATAATATTTCCAAAAATGACGAAATCTTATTTTTTCAATTATGAAAAATGTCACGTCAGAATCATATGAATATGTTTCAGAACAAATCGAATGAGCCCTCATCTGCTAAATTCTATCGCATAGAACTTGAGTTATTGACAACGACATGCATACTATACTATAAACACACATCCATATACACGCAAATGTCATATAT
>JAWWMK010020010.1:0-64434 GCA_035047105.1 Galeopsomyia nigrocyanea | reverse complement strand
GACGTGGTGGGTCCCCAAGGGGTTTATCACGCCAATTCACGTGCTAACGCCGCGTGGGTTTTGACCCCCCCCCCCCCCCCCCCTCTCACGTGTCTCTATATCCGACTGTTGTTGGCTATCGCTTTATATTGAACATTCGAGGGACGATGGAACGTTCGTTGATTGAGAGCTTCAGGTCAATGTGGCTTTCCAGGTCGTGATTTTAATCGAATCGAAACTTTTGTTTTTTTTTCAATGAGTTTGATATGTTTTTATCTTTCAAATTATATTGAAAATTTTTCATTTACTTCGTTTCTCTTTTACGGAACGTTCAATATAAAAAAAATATAGTGCTGAAATTGAATCATTCCGGAGTGCTAGGCATGAGAGATGCATTTTCATTCTTTTTCCTCCAGGAACAGACAGTTTTCTTCTCTCGACGCTTGCTTGTGAGTATTTTTCCTTCTTCCGCCCTTCTTTGTTTTTTTGTCAACGTCAAAAAATAAATGTCAGAGTAGAGCTTTTTTCAAAAAAGTGTAGAACTCGCTTTTTTTTTTGAAAACTCGAAAACTAGGAAAGAATTTGTCCTACCGAGCTTTTGAATAAATCGCAATATCCTTTAGCTTTTTTTTTTCACACGACTTGTGCGAACAAACGACTTTTACATTTTTATGAATAATGTTTCATATCACGTTACTTTCTCGTCATTGCCGCGAGCGTAACTTTAACCTGGGTACATAATCGATGGGACGCCTATCGATTGAGAGCAAAGGTTTTGTGATACGGGAATTACGGAAGTAAAATGAAACTATATAATTTTAAGGTCAGCCATTATATGTAACTTATATAACTTTCGCATTTATTATTCGCGCTCGTGCATGCGCTAAATTATAAGCTCTGCTTCTGCGGGATTAAGGTCTTTATGCAAAGCTTAGATTGCTTTTGAAATTCTTTTTTTTTTCTTCTGATTTTTTATTAGTACGAAGGTTAATTATTTATTTAGAAAATGCATTATATATCGTTCGGAAAACTTGCACATTACGGTGAAAGCTTTCGATGTAATACTCGCAAGTGTTCTACGTAACTTTTTAAATATTCGCTACTCTACTGGGATGTTATGTTTTTAAAATTTTCCTCCGGTGCATGCGGTATGAATAGTTAATTATACTGATAGCTTGAAAATTATTCCAGTACATATTTTCCGTGGTATTATCTTGCATGATGGACGCAACAAAAAAAAAATTGCGGTACGCGAAAATGTTAAAACAGCTAGTATACTAAGTTCATTTTTCAAACAGATTTTGAATTTGATTTGCCGCCGCGAAAAAAAAACTAATTTTTCAACTTCTACTCCATTGTACGACCTCTTTATTTGAGGCCATGAAACTTTGAAATAGGTGAAAGCTTTTTCAATTTTCAGTGCGCTATATACTTTTCAACGCCGCGTGGATGACGAAACAAAAACAGTTTTCACAGCTATAAAAAGTGACCTCTCGTAAAATAAAATTCTAATAACTGTTTAAGGGTATGGAAGAAAGTGCCTATGTGGGCGAGCGAGAGGCTTTTCATCTGATCGATATGTGTTTTACGTCCACCACAATTTCGCACTCGGGGAAACAAATGAATTTACAATAGAATAAATTTTTAATATCGATTTTTACCCTTTGTCATCGCATTTTTCATATCATAATGTAACTTTTCTCGAGTCATCGCATTAAATTGATAATAAATTTTGATCTGCGTAGTTTGTAATCGAGTTCCAGCAAAATTTTTTTTATTTTAATCTTTCGCCATTTGTATTTTGAAAAAGTATCTATAAATAGGATAATACTCCGCTTACGTTTCATTTCATAAATCGAGGTAACGGAAAATATTTTATAACAAGACTTCGCAACGCTCACTATTTTCAGACAAAAAAAAAACTAGAAAATTAAAATAACGAGTTCGAAGTTTTATCGCTCATTGAATTTATTGATTAAAGAAGTTTGAAAAATATTAAGTGCTGAAAAAGGGAAATTCTTTCGAAATCTTGTTACACGACTAGAACTTGCTAATTCATTTATCTATAAAACTACTTCCGCACAGAGCGCAATCATTAAATATTGAAATAATAGTTACTCGCGTTCAATAATGAAATTGGTTTTGTTACACAAAGTTTCGAAACGGCCAAGACAAAGTTTGATGCAGTTGAAAAATGAATGACGCAAGTTACCATAAGAATAAGCTAAAGAAACCACTTCATCAGTATAGACGTATAAAATTCACAGTCTATAGAAGCACTAGATTAATATCGCAAAGCACCAGCAGCGCCGCAACAACAACGACGACGATCTATACCAACTGTATATACATATATACTACATTATCATTAACTGTCGATGGCGTGTATACGTGTACATGTCGTGGTCGATTAACCCTTAGCAATATAGCTTACGTATAAGACTTCATCGTCGATTCGCACAGAGAGGGATAGTTAATCGGTGTGTTGCTTGTGGCGTGGAAGACGCCTCGGCGGCCACGCGAAGGTGCGAATATGTCGAGTGTCGGCGTAAACAACTCTGAGCGTGCGCGCCTCGAACCCCGCCCTACTACCCTCGTGCCGTGAGCGGGGTGGGTTTGTTCTCTCTTTCTCTCTCTCTCGCTCTCTACCTCGAGTCGGCAAGTACAGCCACCAGTCGCGCTCAGGCCCGCGATCCGCGAGGCGAAACGCAAAGGTGGAATAACCAACGTTATATACACGTAGAGATCGGTTTGCGAGGACCAACCAAGATCAAAAATATTTCGGGAGAACAAGTGCCGAACGAGTTATATTTTGGGTCGCGCGTCGACTTTCTTGCGTGCTATTCGCTAATTTCGCTGCCAGAAATAAAAAAAAAAGTCTTGTGTTAAAAAAAAACGAGGCGATTTCCGATTATTACATATACAACCAAAGAAAGCCTAAGCAAAGTCATTGCCAACAAAAAAAAATCTGCTGGTTGTTCAGGAAAACACGTCACTGTGGAAATTATCGTGGTATCCTGAAGACAATAACATTCGTTTCTGGTTTTTGAGCTTCAAAATCAAGTTGTAGAGAATCGAACCATTTGTATAATTCCATCCTCGATTGAACGCAAAAAAAAAGTTTAAGTGCAACGAATCAACATACACAGTTATCTCTCAAAAAATCAAAGTAAGATAATATATATTTTAATAAGTCGCAGCATATACAGTTTATACATATATCAAACAATTTGCAATAAACGTGTAATCAATCGTTGGATATAAATATTGGATTGTAATCAAAATCTACACGACAGTTCTACATCGATAATAAGTGTTACCGTTTGAACAAACAGATCGACAAAGTGTTTTATGAGTTCGTTGGAAAAAACCTACTGAAAAAAAAAAAAAATAAATAAAATCGCCATGCAGGACCCAACAACAGCAGCAGCAGCAGCAGCAGCAGCAGCAGCAGCAGCATCATCATCATCATCATCAACGCGAGCAGTAGTGACAACGGCGAGCAGTTGCAAGCGTCACAGTCACCACCACAACCATCATCATCCTCATCATCAACAGTATCAGTACCAGGACATCAGCGAGCCACAGCCGTCGTGTTCGACGATCGCGACGACGGGACGTAGCTCGCGACCATCCTGATCCTAACTCCTGAGCCCCGACATCGAGCCCGCAGCGAATCCGAGCAGCGTGATCGACGCCCCGGGCCCCAGCGGCGCGAGCACCAGCCGCAGCAGCAGTCCACCGAAGCGCAGCAAAAAGTCCAGTATCGAGCAGCCTAGGAGTGCAGCCGCGCGGCTGGCGGCCGGGGCGACGGTGGCGCCGTCGAGCAGCAGCGCACCAATGCACACCGGTACCAGCAGCTCGGAACTGCTGCTCGAGGCCAAGTGCCGGGCTCTGCTGAGGGACGAGCTGCTCGAGCAGGAGCAGCGCCGGCAAAAGCTCATCGAGTTGGGCTACAAGACTGCCAAGAAGAAGAAGCCGCGACGCACCTGCAAGCAGAGACTGACCTTCTACGCGACGTCGAGTCTCGCCCTGGTCGCGATATCCGGCGGTTGCGCGCTGCTGTTCCTCGTGCCGCTCTACGTCGATCCGGCCTTCAGCACTCTCACGGCCGATTTCTTTCCCGAGCCGGTGATATGCACCACCTCCAAACGCGAGGATCTCTGGGGTCTGTTCAATTGCACTTGGAGCTCGTGTCGAGAGGGCTGCACCAGTGAAGTGTACCGGTGTACGCACATTTACGTGACTTACACTCCGTGGAGCAACGCGAGCTCGAACTCGACTCACCTAGTGGCCAGTGCTTTCGACATGTCGGACGACTACGAGGAAGCCGAAGAGATAATTGACGCGGTGTTGCTGGTCAACATCAAGGGTTGCGGCTATCCGCCGCTGGTGGATTGCGAGAATTTTACGCGTGAGATGGGTTACGAGGGCTCGCAATTTCCGTGCTACTACAGCCGCGTCAATCGGAGCATCGTCATGGCCGATTACGATCGCGAGGCCGAATTGACGATAATCATTCACTACTTTGCTGCACCGCTCGTCATGACCCTCGCCACCACTGCTGTGCTGTGCGTGATGCATTGCGACTGCAGATGTCAACCGCCGCCGAGGAGACGATACGGTGCCAGGAGGAACGTCGCCAGAACGAGGAACAACGAGATTAGGTACTGGTGGCTATGCTTTTACGTGGGAGAGTGTAGAGTCAAGGGGGGCTTTCGCCTGGTTAGCCAGAACTGATTTATTGACTTTATGTTTCTTTTTTTTTCTTCATTTTTTCATTTTTTTTAGTGCGACTTTATCGCGACGACTGCATACTGGGAAATTGTACTGCTGTTTTTTTTTCTGTCTCTCTTCATTGTGAATTTTTATGTAAATTCACTTTCCCCATGTGCAAGTCGTTGCCAACTGTTGCGTTTAATATACATGGCTTGTTGAAGGTACAATTGTTTTGACTTACAAATGCATCGGTGTTAGCGTATCATCTCGTGTGATAGAGCGATTACGAGAATTGAATGGTACTGAATATGAGAAATATGGTAGCACCGTGATGCATTGCAATATATACGGAAGAATGTCTGACCAATTATTTTTTGCTGTCATAAACGACTATGGATTTTTATACTTCGTAGACGAGATTTAGATAGATGCATGAAGTTTATTTGCGTTAATAATCAAAGCTATTGAAAAATAGTTCACGTATATATACAATGTCGAGTAAAGAGAAAAGATTTTTATATATACACACACACGAAATTCTAATTAGATTTTCTTTTGCTCTTATATTACAAGCCAGTAAGACGTTACGTAAAATATTTTTGACATTGACTCATACAAGTGTACTTTTGTTTCGCTTTGTACAAAAACGATGAGCTTCAGTCACGTAGAACAGTTGTCAATATAAGTTCACAAATGTTTAGATTAGATGTAACTGACACTTCATAAAAATAACGTAGTTTTAGTAGAACATTCTAATCGAGATATAATATTATGCTGCTGGTTGTAAGGATATTTTTTTTATTTTTTATTACTAATTTCACATCAAGCACTTGAGTAATTTTCATGCATCAATCTAATGAATTGATTGAAAACCAAAAAAAACTATATGATTATATACATCATCACCAAATTGTTTATTCTGAACTAACATCGACTTCATTTATTTGAGGCTCTACGATAGTTTAGAATTTTGAAAAATTAAAAAAAGTCAAAGTACTATGTCTGGGAAAATTTACACAAAAAACAAAACGGGTGTTACTAAATAATAATAAGTCGTCAAGTGAACTTCAATCTTCAAAAACTTTTGTATCACAATGTCGTTAAAAACGACCTAAATTTTATATGTTTGAAAAGCATATCATTTTAATATATAAATTAGCATTGAATGTAATATATACATAAATTAGAGAACAATTCTAAAAACAACAATAACATACATATAATGTATACGTAGTTGGTAAAAAAAATGAACTGTTAGCAGCATCGCTAAAGAATAAACAAGAATTCGTCTTCACCTTCAGTAATGTTGTCACCTTGTGATACTATTTTACTTCAACGTATTTTTATAATGAAGGTCTTATGCTTTTCAGTTTAATATTTCATATTTTTAAAACAAACGTACTTCACGTCATTCATATGCACATTATTTAGTATCTTCAGAACGTGGCTGGGCTATCAATCATTAAAAAAATACCTCAATTTCTTTCTGCGTTAACTCTAATTACACTGTCTTCATGTAAAAATAATTAAAGAAAAATAGTTGGTAAAAAGGTACATATTTGCATACTAAACTAGCGCGTACTCTAGAGAATTTTGATTAGCCTTTTCCGTTGAAACAAAGAACTAGAAAAAGAGGTAGTTTCCATGTATAAAATTAAAAAAAAACAATGATATTACCATATAAAAAAGTAAATATATGATATTACCATATAAAAGTGTAAAAAGCATTTGTTCATTATAACATACCGTGAAACATTCGTTTAGCAATTACACACGACTAATGACGTATTTTCCCTACGTAGTTTCGCTCTCATCGCACGTTCGTTAAGCAAACTTCCGTGCTTACACCTAAAACCTAAAATGTGCTTGACACGAAAGCCACCACAACGTAATTTTTGCGTTTATTCATGTATACGTGACAGCCACCACCACCACCACTACCAACTTCGATGTTGTATAGCAAACTCAATTTTCCCAGTATATACTTATATATCCGTTGAGTGTGTGTATGTGCCTCATGTTCTTGCGTTTACTTTCGTAATTCACTTAAGCCACGCGCGCGATGGCACACATTTCCACCTGGTACGCGATGGTATATATCGGCTCTCTCACATTTGTACGATTGCTGAAAAAAAACTCTTTCACGTTGTGTGTATTCGTTAGGTGCTTCGTGTGCTTGTGCATGTGTTCGATGTATCAAACTTTGATACTGTTCCAACGCGATGTCTGATAAAAAAAAAAGAAAAAAAAGTTATTACATTAACCCTCCCTTTTTCCGCGATGGAAAGGATTTCCATTGCATCAACATAATATAGTTCGTTCTGAAATATACTGCATATTAAAAAATGCTAAGGTCTGTAAAAATAAGAGGAAAAAAATTTATTCTTTTTTTGGTGTTTCGGCCTGGATTCTCAGAAGGGAAGGTATCGAGTTTCATTTTATGCAGAAATGCAATGCGTCTTTCGCATCACTGCAATCGAATAATGCTGTATCTCCTTGTTGCCTCTCGCAATTTCTTTCAAATCACTTCGATATCCTCCGGCAGCAGTATTGAGAAAAAGGTGAAGCTGAAAATTCACACTTGAAATTCATTTCTAACAAAAAAATATCCATTCTGTTATTTACAAAAGAAACAAGTCGAATCGAATATATTATTCGTAAAAAAAATAAGATACTAAATTTAAGAATCACAGAAATTCAATTCAAAGTAGCACAAGTGTCGTGAGGAACATGGTTTTATCGCAACACTTGAATTTCAGTCTCTTACGCTCGGCGTTATCTAATCTCACGAGTCTATGCGCGACACATATATACCTCCGAGAAGAGTCCTCTCTTTTCTCGCATATACAGTAAACGAGAAAGAGATAGGATGAAACGTTGAAGGTTTTTCTCTTTAAAAAAAATTCCTTCTCTGAAGCTACGAATATAAAATCGCGGAGAGGAAAATATAAATTTTGCAAAAGTCGTATTTGCAAGTTTAGACTTAACATTTTCTTTTTCGCTGCGTTAGCGCATTCAGTATTTTTCTCGTTCGCTCGCAATCGCGATGGGATATTTGCTTCTTCGACAATGCATGTTTATCGAACGCAATGGACATGCATTATTAGCGTACCTGATGCAACTGTAATTAATTCATCGCTGAAAATGCGCCGATTTGTATGATAAAATATGTAGATTACAGCTGCTTATTAACGCTCATTAACTGGCATGTACATTCTATGAGCTTTACTGGAAATTGATCGTTCAAAATTCCATTCGACTTCATCTAAATTGGATTGGGATTTCCCTATGGGCGACCTTTATTAATTTCCCTTTGGAAAATTATTTTTTAAAAACAAACACAACCTATATATTCGCACTTATAATATAACAAAATTTTAATCATAACATAACTAACTTTCAGATAAAGTATACTCCAAATCTGATTATACACATAAGTAAATTGAGTTTCAAGTAAAAAATAAGGTTGACGTATGTTCAATACATGGATATTTAGAAAGTGGACCAAAGAAAATAAAAACTTTACTGTAGTCATACTAACTACAGTTCTATGAGTGTATAATCTTATCTATACCACTGCAAAAAAAAGAGGCATTGCAAGTTGCATTTATCGTGCCTAATCTATAATAGGTCAGAGAAAGAGTCACGCTAGCGTGGATACTCGCTTGAAAAATTCCGATATTTTCATATTACACACAGACAGATACACACATATACATCAAAGTTCTCCTTTAATAAACAATTAGCCAGCAAAAAGTGTGCCCAGCCACGAATTCAACTTGCGAGACGCGACGACGAATTCTCGTTTGTTCTAAATGCATTACTGATGCGATGAATATCGCCGCCGCCTCACTTACAAATCGCCACACCACTGACGCATCACAAAAAAAAGTATTAGAGAATTATTTAAATAAGAAAAAAACTAAAAAAAGCATTATTTGTACATATAAAAAATTCTAATGAGTTGTGATATTTTACATGAGTTTCATTGACTGTCTATAACGCATTTTTTGTATGTGAATACATGTAAATACAATGTAAAAAACAACAACAACATAAGTTCATGCGTTGAGCTATATAAAAAAAAAAGCTTTTTTGCTCTCAACGGCAGTGTCTATAATGAATAATTCATTCGAATCAAAACGCCTCGTAGCCATGCACGATGACAAAAATAACAAAAAAATAAAAAAAAAGCAACACAGAGGCGCCGTTTCGGTGTGTAGATGATTGATGTGAAAGCAACGAATCGATATTATCAAGCGAAATCAGTCTTCGGCGAAAAGGTGTAAACGGAAAAAAAAGGCGGACGAGAGAGAAATAGAAAGCCAAGGATAGAGAAAAAAAAGAGTAGACAAACGTACACTTCCTACAATTGTGTCCTCTTGGCGAAACGTTTTCTACTTTTACGACACAATTAAGTATTTACGAGCGCTAGTTTATTCTGTCTTTGTCTTTCTTTCTCCATCTCTCTCCCTGCGATGACGTTTTGCGAATGTCATCGTTTTACTATATCCGAGCCGTGTAACTTTCTCTTATCCATTCTTTTTTTTTCGCCGTTATGCTAAGTATAATTGTGTACTCTGGTTATTATTGACAGTTATTATTCAATAAAAACATCAATTTTTTCACTCGCCACGAACGACGCTGCTGTTATACTGTTTTTATTTCCACTATGTCCATTTCACCAGAGTGACTTTTATTGTGTTTTCCTTGATGTAACTATCGATCTTTTTTGCCTTGTTACGCTACAATATATATATACTTCTCTCTGTCTGAATTTTTTCTTATATAAATAATTCTTTAATACTTCTTCATGCACACTGCCTAATATAACATTATTATTATTGCTTTATTGCTCTATTTTGAATTTCAAAACCTCCTCTTCAACATTATGTGCGATTATTTCTTTTACCATTAAAAAAATATTGTTTGGTATTTTTTTTTTCAACTAAATCACGTAAAGATGCACTTACTGTAATAATAAGGTAGGTATACTTTCTTTTTTTTCATAGATCGTTTAACTTTTCCATGCAATAATGGAAAGAGTAACAATATAAAGTTTTAATCGAATTTCATTCTGTACAGTATGTAGATGCTTTTTAGTATCTCGACAATAGTTAGCGTGAACAAATTTTGATTTTACTTAAAAAAATGATAGTTTTATGTTTATAAAATGAAACTAAGCATATCATATTATGTTTATATTGAAAATTGAACCCATTTATTTCAAAAATATCATTAAAAAATCGAGCACAGGTATAACTTGTAGGAAGTCTGAAATTTATAAAATACTTTTGAAACCACAGCTTCAAATTGTCATTGACGACCCCTCATGAATACCTCTAAAAGCTCATTTTTAGTCGTACTAATAAAGAATTAGATTTACTAAAAAAAGCATATCCCTTCATCACAAAAAAAAAACAACAAAGCCATCTTCGCAAGCTCTTTTAAACGATGACCTGAAAAGCCTTGAGAGTAAGAGAGAGAGAGAGAGAGAGAGAGAGAGAATGCATACCGATCTCTCTCTGAAAGCTCGCGTCCGGCTCTCTTAATTGCGTCGATCGACCCGCTGCCGCGCGTTGCGAGCTGCTGCCTGTGCGACCCCTTTTGCGTTTACGTCGCTCAGATAAGGTCCTCACGCAGTATATAGCTCTCGCGCGGCAGCAACACACAGAGAATCGAGGCCGCACAATGCATCGTGCAGGTGCAACTGCTGTTTGGCTGCACAGGTACGATAAAAGCCGACATTTTGCCTTAATATATATCCTGCGAATCAGACGACTGTTAGGACTTTGCGTTGCTTATTCGACATTTTAACGTGGAACAAATAATTCGATATTTCTCTCTCTCTCTCTCTCTCTCTCTCTCTCTCTCTCTCTCTCTCTCGACGAAGAGAAGCACGTGTAATGGTATAAAGGCAGCAGAAAAGTATATGTAAATTAGGTCTCCTCGAATGCTATTTGTCCCGGCCTGATTTGTAATTCAGTTGTTGACTGTACGACCTCGAGGGGCAAAAAATGCAGGAAATAGCTCTTTCGACTTCCTTCTCTTCTCTCTCTCTCTCTCTCTCTCTCTCTCTGTCTCTCTCTCTGTCGTCTCTCTCTCTCTCTCTCTCCCTCTCCCTCTCTCTCCTGGAAAAGCGAACTTGTACGAGTTTATTTACGCACCGGGCTTATGGGAAAAGTTACTCTCTCTCTCTTTCTCTCTACGTATTCAATTTTTCGAACTGCCAGGCAGTCTGGCCGTGGCGGCGGCGGTGGTGGCGGCGGGCGCGACTGCGTTGTTTCACGTGTGGAATAACTGAATGATACATTTATGCACTCGTACGATCAAATGATTTTTCTATTAATATTTTCGCGCTGAAAATTTTCATTTCTAAAAGTTTCGCAGTTCTCGGACGCAAATTTTTATAAGCAAGAAAAATCAAGTAAAGCAAATAAAAGCCGAAATCTTTCTTTCTAACGAGTAAAAACCAGTGCTTATATTTACTCAGCTTGCCTCGACACATTTCTCCTCGGCAGCTAATCCCGAGTGAAAAGAGAGAGAGAGAGGGAAAAAAACGTCGAGCAGCGCATCAAAGGCGTATTCCCGCGAAAGAAAATCCGCAAACAGCCCCATAAGTATTTTCAATCGAGCTTGCCTTGCAAGCCTTGTGTGTACACCCGCATCGACATCGTAAACACTGCCGCTTACGTCGAGATATATATGGGACGTGGCTCACAAAGTTGAAAGCTTGCGAACCGTCACAGCAGCAAAAGAAGGGAAGCGCCGCATGGGGAAAGGAAATCGTCTCATTTCCTCTTTGGCCCGCATTTGCTTCATGTCTTGTCACACATACACATATACATACACGAGCGAGCGAGAGAGAGAGAGAATGTTTGCCCTTTTCATTGCAGCTGTCAGAGTAATTATTCGTACTCCGAAGGAAATGCGGACAGGGATGCGTACGCTGACAAGTACGCGAAAAGAATTTTTAAATGGGTGTCCCCTGACAGTGAGATAATTGTAATTTTTCTTTTTGTTCGTAACGTTGTTGTCAATTACGTAAAAAAGAGATTACGTAACGCGCTTGGAACGTCGGTTTTATAGCACGCTGTATTGATCACATAACGAAAGAATTGAAATGCATACACTGTTACGTATAATTTTAATCGATAATGTTGCGCGTGGAAGTCAAGAATATTTATATACTAATATACTAATGCGCTTAATATAATATTTAAAGCGCTAAATCAAAATCATTTGAATATAACAATATTCAGGTCATACCATGGAAATATAATCTACTTATCTCCGCGCGAATTCGATGAAAAGAAATTCCAACCCGAAATTACAAATTTCATTCAATATTCAAGTCCTGAAATAAAGCGACCCCAAAGAGAAAGAGCGAGAGAGAGAGGTATATAAATTCCATCCTCCATTCTATCGTACATAAAAGAATAATAATAATATCGCCCAGCGTCATGTCAAAACCTTTAGGAATTTCCAAGCGCGCGCTCTCGTATATAAAATCGAAGTAGGGTGGTAGGTGGGATACGGTCAAAGAAACAAAAGCTTCGCGAAATTTTCGTTTTTCCGCGATGGTCCAAATGAATTGGGGCCGCAGGAGGTTTTTGTATATATATATACGTATATATCGAAAGGCGAAATTTTCAATTTTCTGTGCCAGCAGGAACGTGCGCGGGGAGACAATGTAAATTAAATTCTCCCCATCTCGAGGGGGCTCCGCGCGCGCTCAATCCTCGTTGTTGTTGTCGTCGTCGTCGCGCGATTTTATTAGGAAGGCACCGACTTGTGCCAGGTGGCTCAGCTGGTACTGGGCCAGACAAAGAATATATATAAAAAAAAAATACACACACACATGTGCTTGGACGTCAGCGGAAAGAACGAAAAAAAAAAAAAACACATACACACACGAGGGGTAGAGACCTCCTTTTCCATCCCGATTGTTTGTATGCTCTTTGACCAGTAATCTATCGTTTTTTTTTCCTTTGTCTCTCTTTCGTTCGTTCATTTTAAAAAGTGCAGATCGCAACAATGCCAATTGTCCGATGGAATTTATAATTCACGTTCCAGTTAGGATATCGCTTTTTAATTCATAAACTGCAGTAGCTTCGGGGAGATAAGCCTTTTTTGCCTTCATTCGGTATGATAAGCTTCTAAAATCCGCAGCTTGCCTTTGAAGAAAAAAAAAAAGAAAAGAAACTTGCGTAAATCCAAGCATTACTTTTTTAAAAAACCGGTAAAAATAATGGAGTTGAAGTAGAAACATCGTCCATGAAGCTTTTGATATCGGAATTGATTTCACGTAGTTTTATTATAATACAAATGAGCCCTCTGCTCGGAGGATTTTAACGAGCTGGTTGTTCTAAAGGATAAGCATTCATTTAGCGTATAATTATATAGAAACGTTCGAAGCTCTCTCTCTCTCTTTGTCTATATCTCATTACGTACCAATGAACTAATTAACACTAGTGCTATCAATTATAGCAATAATTATAATGAATTTCTATCGTAGCTATTATCAATTGGAGCAATTGCAATAATTAATAGTCAATATTTGCTGAGATATTCATTCTATTAACCTACTTCGCGCGAGATTAGCCGTTCGCGCGACGACGACGTTGCTGACGCCGAGATTTTTTATTTTAATTTACCTCTGGTCAATTAAGGTAATGACGTCGAATCGATAGTCCCTCGGGGCTTTGTGCTTGCTGCAAGCTTGGTTTGCACCCAGAGAGGCGGTTGAGAGAGAGAGAAAAAAAAAGAGCGCCGCGCGAGTATAAAAGACGACGACGAGGAGGTAGAGAAAAAAAAGCGTACATCGGCTAACGAATGCGCGCAAACGAAAAGATAAACGAGTGAAAAATAGCAGAAATGGACAGAGAGAAGAAAGAGAAAAAAAAGAGAAAGAGAGAGAGAGGCGGATAAGAGGTGCCCCCGCGGAGAATTGTAAATTACCCCACAATACGCTGCGGGAAGTGCTTCAAAAGATATACACAGAGAAAATCTTAGAAGTGACTTTCCTGGGATTTTTCAGCGGGAAAACTTGCCACTTGGTTTTCTTTGGAAAGCGCATGGCCAAAAGGCAACTTCAACGTTATATTGCCTCGACGACGGAGCTAACTTTCTGAAAAACAATTCCGCTCCTGCTGGTCGCGAAAATAAAAGAGAATTTATATTTATCTCTCGACCGAAAAATACAATTCTTTTATTTAACTCTCGAAGATGATTCGATTGATATACGATCGAGTATATTGCGTTGAAAAATGGGCGACGTGTCGATTTCAGAAACGTCGGCACGCGCGCGCGCACGTGAAAGAGAAACGGAACGTCGATTTTTCATGCTATTGATTATCCACCGAAGCCTGTCAAATTTTTATTTGCGGAATGTCTGCGGGAAGAGTTGAGCAAATACTTCGTTTTTCTATTTTAAACAGCGGAATTCGCGATGGCATGCGCGAATAAACGAAATTGTTTGAATTTTTCTTTTCATCGTTATTCGCCTTTTTCAATCGCTTATGTTGCATCGAGGTCAACGTTTACTACACGGTTTATTTACGGCCCACTCGAAAACCCTTAAGCTCTGTATGCTCGTGGTTGTTTCAGCAATTATAATCCCTTCAGCTGCCATCAAAATCTGATCTCAAAAATTACTCTTGCAAACCTTGTACTTTTCTTAAAAAAAACAAACAAACAAAAATCCATTAGAAAAGTCTCAATGAAACTCGATCTTACAGAATCAACAAACAAACCTTGAACCAAATAAGCTGAAGTTTCGAATCTCACTCAATATCTTCAATAACAGAGACAAAACTAAATTAAGTTTCGCGGAAATTCCTACGGTACAAACCCTTATTAGCCGCGGAAGCATTACTCAAAGGCAACCGCACATCTTCAAAGGAGAGCCAGGTAATGAGATTAAGTAAATCAAACATGAAGCGAAACACCAGCAGCGGCAGCAGCAAAACGTGGTTACAATAATAATAATATTGCAAGCGTATATAGCGGCGGCAGCTTAAAGCCCATAGCTCGGGAAAAGGGATTTATCAGGTGTATAGCCCTTCTCTCTCGCAAGTCCGTGAGCAGATTTAACGCGCGCGCAGCTGTGCGCGTCTGTGTGTGGATGTTGCAAGAGAGAGAGAGAGAGAGAGAGAGAGAGAGAGAGAGAGAGTAGGATGTACGCTGTGTACACTCGTTCATTAATCGAAGGAGAGGTTATCGGATTTCCTGGCACACGCGCGGCGCGTACTAGTGCATCCCACACACATGCACTCGATTCCCTTCTCGACGAAGAGCTTAAAGGTTAGATTATGCGATGCAAGATGCCTCTTGCGCGAATTGCTTTGGGTTAATTACTTGGAGTCTAGTTGTATCGCTTTTGGGTGCTTTGTAACGATTGGGTGAGTTCGACCAAACGGGCGGGGTTTTAGATCTACATCTACTGGCAATGGCTTGCAATATGATATTCTTCAAAATTATCAAAAGTTGCTATTTCATTAAATTTAGAATGTTTACGCACTCAGAAAAATACATAAAATTCATCGATGTTTGTCTTTGAACTCGCGATCGTTTCGTTTTGACCAGAGTCCACTTTGCACAATGTATTTTTCTCAAACTATCAAATAGCCACTAAACTTAATTTTCGAAAGCTCTCTACCCCTCTCTTTCCTTCGGTATAAATTCGAATCACGCAAGCGCGCAAGTTTTTACACGGGCCATCGAGATGATTTAGAGCTTGCGCCGGAAGCTGTTATAGCGAAATTCATCTTAATTCTCCCCCGCTCTCTCTCTCCTCCTCCTTCTCCTTCCAGTAGGGAGCTAATGGGCCGATTAGTCGTCGAATAATCACGCGCGGACCGGATTATACGAAGTGGAGATGTTTTCTTTCTCTCTCTCTTTTTTTTTTAGTTTTGGCACTGAACTACCAAGACTTTTTCCCTGCCAAGTTGCCCGGAGACAATATTCATTAGCGCGCTGATTGAATTTTAAGTGGGTGAAAAACAAGCAACTTGTGTACGTTGCTGATTCGCGGATGCTCGGTTTTAATTGTTATTCTTGGAGAATATATTCGATTAAAATCAGGGCGAAAATAATCGCGTGAAAACTTGGAATTGAATTGCAAGCGTTGTTGTTGCGAAAAGTTTACAAAATTTATTCGATTTGTCAAGCGTGAGATCACTAATAGTAGCCGATGTGAACTCTAATTGGTGTAAGTACATAAGGAAAATTGTGTACCGAGAAACTTCGCAAGGGAGAGTTCAGTTCCCTGAATCGGATCGAAGCTTGAAAACTGAAACCCCGCGATCCTCGAGGGGAAACTTACTTCCTTTCTCTTTTTCTCTGCCATAAACTTTTCATTTCTCTAAACAAGCTTGACCTGTTACGTAAATCGCGGATTTTAAGTAGTAAAGAAAAGGAATATACATCGAAAAAAAAATCGCAATGAGAAATTGTTTGAGTAAATTATTCTTTACAAGGCAAATTGCTTTTGCATACAATCTTCAGTATTTCACAATATGTATGCCAATAAAGCGCAACGTGATTCGCTTGCTCTAGCGCGCGATCAGAGCGCGCGGAAACAATTTACATGGCATCGATTCTCTTTACTCCATTAAGCATCCTTTGATTGTTTCTCGCGCTTCGAGAGGGAGAGAGAGAGAGAAAGAATGGAAAATATATCAGAATTCCGTTCTAAGTTATACACTACAACGAATAAATTGGCGTTGCTATGGAAATATCGATACATTCCGAGTATATACACTGAACAAACAAAATTTACTTAATTTGTCATTCATAAAAAAAAGAGTTCGTAATCCTTTTACAAATGACAGATAAGTAAGAATAAGTATGGGAAGAAGGAAAGTCCCAGCGATCAATCGACGCAAAGCCAACGAAAATGAAAATCAGCGCTCGTAAATCTTCTCGCGCGCGCGAAGTGAGTTATGGGTGGGGCGCCTCACGCAATCAAAAAGAAACTATAACTATACGTACAGGTAAAAAATAGAAAAATCACAATATTGAAAAATTAATGGCTCGTCCCTTATCATCGTCTATCATTGAATATAATGTTTCGTCGTGTTTTCATAGAGTGAAAATTGGTAAGTAATGAGCTGCTATTAATCATGACAGTTTTACGATCTTTATACACATATTCCATTATTATCGCGCAGAGTGATCGGAGGTCTTAATGCTCTTGTTTACAACGAAATTTCCGTCCTTGGGCTAAAAATCTCACTGTACTATTGATTTCAAAATAATTATCACTGCAAAGCTTTCGACATTTCGTGCAATGAAGATGAGTTATGTAAGGAAATGCGGGAATTTCAATAGCCTCGTTTGGTATTATTAACATTTTATTTTTTTGAGCGGAAATTAATTGACAGTAATTCAATAATTATTATACAAATTAAATATAAAAAATACGTGCAGGCCTCGATGAATAATTTAATAATAGAAAATCGCGTTCGAACGTACACTTCAATCATGAAAATTCACTTCAACGCGAAGGGAGCTAACTAGCGATAATGGAAAAAAATAGGTTGTCGTGGGTGACAATAATACAGCAACGCCAAGTTTAAAAATGACAGAGAGAGAAAGAGAGACGCAAGAGGCGCAAGGTCAAGAGGAGGAGGGGTACGAGGGGGATTGATTTCCTAGCGTGCATCGCGAGAATTATGCTCAAATGAGAATTGTTAGTTCGACTTCGACGCTTTTATTTTCTTCTTTCGCCTTTAATATCTGTGTGCGGGCGAGAAGTGCTAAAGAGAAAATCTTCTGACCCTCTTACGTCGAAAATATAATTTGCAGCGATAACGTCGCCAATTTTCTCCGATAATTTACGAAAGTGCACCTTATTTAAACTAAGGATACCGAGGCAGTAATTTAGTCAATTATTTGTCGATCACCCGCGTATAGTGACTTGGACGCAGTGGCAGATTGTTGTCCGAGTATAAAAAAAAAACGTGTTTGCTGCTTTTTCCTTTCTGGGTTTACTTTCAATCGCAAATGAATTGTTTCAATTTACCCGACAAGCAATATAATGAACGAGTTTGCAATTCGCAGTAAAATCGTACACTGACACAAAGTGATTCTTTTAAAAGCGAAAAAAGGGCCAAATCCAATTTAGCGAAAGCAGCAGTGGCAAACACTTGAATGTCGTACACGTGTATATACTTTGTGTGAAACTGACTTTTTTATCAGCTACTGTTACAAGTTCGCTTGCATGCACACGCACACACGCTGCACCTGCTACACGTATTCGCAGTGGGATTCGGGCTTTAAAAAGGAGTTTTAAATTCGAAACGATAAACATCGGGTTCCCATTTTAAATGGGATCGAAACTCAATTTTTTTGTGGGTTCACGTTTTATATTTCATTAGCTTAAAAACCACGAAATATTAATTATTAATGCACGTAAGAATTCATATTTTATTTCGGATACGTTAAAGATCGATCGAAAAATTTTCCCGAGAGTAAGGATCGCTTCCGTACCTTTCATGATTGAACGCATCGTCGGTTATGCGCCCGGGGATTTTCCGCGGATATGGAATTTTGAGTTATTCGTCTTACCCTCCCGGCAATTATCAATCTTATACCGTCGACACGATAAGAAGGATGATTTATCGTCTGTATTCAACATTTATTTAATGATCGTGCGCGCTGCATTTGATTGACGTGTAATTTTTTTTTTTGATGCTAGATCAATTACCAAGAGCATAATCGCGAGCGCATCCATCGCCAAAATTGAAAAGATTGCAAAAACGTTTCAATGCAATTGGCAACTTCATTCCTAACGGATAAGGAGAGAATTCAATTGAATTAATTAAAGAATTAATCAAAGATGGAAGTTGTCAAAACGTAAAACTCGAGTCTTTAAATGTACCTTTAACGCTGAGAATAATAGTGCGTAAATTTGACCTAATGGTGGAGGTGCCTAATGATTCTGCACCCTCACCTGGATAACAATTATTCAATTCTGAAATAAGTTGATAGATTGATGGAATAGGTGTTGACGACAGCTTTACATTCAGTTGGATTTCGAAAGTTCGCGCGCGATGGGTCCCCGGCGGAAGGGTCTTACTTTTGGGACGTGAGAGGGCGCGGCGGAAAAGAGGAAAATTTGGCAGAGGAGGACAGAAGGGAAAGTGGGCGCCTAGTTCGGACGAGACTTTCGAGGGGAGCGTCGATGGGCAACGAGCGGACTTGTGGGGCCAGGACGAGCGCGAACGACGCCGAAAATAGTCAGGTACCATGAAAATAAATGAAGTACGTTGGATTTTTTAAGTAAATTAATTCGCGTACATGGCAGTATCTGCTCGTCATAGCCATGCTGACGAGTCCGACGGGCAGATATGGGACGAAACGCTCGCTCATATTAAATTAGTGATCACATTTTCAGTAATTAGTGCATGCAACCATTCCTAGTATCTGACCTACTCATTCCATCTGTAACAATAGGCAAAGGATGTAGGGCATGCGGATGTAGTATAAGTGTGGAAGACTAAATGGCAAAGGAGGGCATCGAAATAGTTATTACTAGTCATTGACATCGCGCGCTGTGTGCGTTTCAAGTTTTTTTATTTCTTTATGCGAACTGGAATCATGTTGAATTTTCTTTACTATATTGGAGTTTCAACTTTGTTATAGAATTCTTTAAGTTATTTAAACTGCATATATTTAGACTATTTGCATTTTAAGTAGAGCATATAAAATTTTCATGTGTGGTGCATTCAGCAACCATTGAGATAGCGGCCCTCTCGAGCTCCGGCAAACTTTGATTCTAGTTTCTATCGTATTCTAATACTGCATAGAAGAGCGACATCAAGTTTTGTCAGAATATTTTATTGCTTTCGAAAATTATGGACCGATAAAGTCGCAATATTCAAAATCATCGCTTGTGTCCTTTTCAACAAACGTTGAAATTGGCGGGGTAATCTGTATTGAGAAATAATTCCGCCACGGAGCCTCTGAATCATACTTTCATTACACTCCGTACCGTCAATATACTTTGAAATTGTTTACATATAAAATTTTACTACAAAAATCACTATATTGATGGTAAATAAATTCAAATTGGTCTGTCCATTCAAAATTCTGCTTGCCTTTATTCGTAAATTCATTGAATTTCCTCTACTTATTTCGAATTAGTGAATGTATTAATAACTGTATCGATGGTCTCCTTTGGCATTTATATCTATTTAGTTTTCCACACTTATACTGAATCCGCAGACCCGACACTATCGGTTTACTTCATCGATTCATCAATTCCATAATCATTAGGCACCCGGGTGCCTAATGATTACGCACTCTTTTTCTCATTGTCAGTGTAAAAAATCAGATGTGTATTTTTAAAAAAGAAAATGCACGAATCAAAGTTGGCGCGATACATTAATAGTTAAAAATAAAAAAAAATATCATTTTAAATTTTTGGGATACTGATAAATTCGTCAAGCATGCTTTATAAGCCACCAAATCGTACAAATAGTTTTTTCATTGTTGTTCGTGCATATTGCTGAATAATTTATGATTCTGTCAGAGAGCAACAATTGTCATCCGAAACAAAAGAGCCCCGACATCATTATCACCATTCAACAATGGTCATGGAAGTTCGTATCAAACACAGTCGTTTAAGGTTGGTAGTCCCTTTTAGTACTTGGGAAACAGTAACTTTTAACAGCGGCGAGCTGCGCGTACAAAAGCAAGTTTCTGACTTTAATTACCGAGGTTGAGGTTATTTACGGGCTAGTTTGTTCTGCGGTCTTCTTATGTATATATACCGGATACAATACTTCCACGACTGCACCGACGAGTTTTCTCTTTTTTTGAATTGCAGTCCTAGCCTCAATTCACTCGCTGCTGCTGCTGCTGCTACTGAGCTGCCGCGAGTTTGTTCGTAATGCACGCCAAAAACACGAACTCTACACAGTTCCGCGTTGAAAGATCGTCCAACTGGGAAATTTTCCACGTCAGCTTGGAAAATATCGTATATTTTTTTTCCGGTCTTCATTCTAAATTGCAAGAGCGAAAGTAATAAAGAGCCAGTGAGTCATTAATTTTTATCAACGAAAAATGCATTAGCGAATTCCAATTGAGAGCGGAACACGCGCGGCTGCAAACAGTATTATCCGAGTTTACAAGCTCTCGCAGGATCAATTTATTCAAACTGCTTACAAGCTCGAGGCAATTGATCGCGAACACTGTGGCGTCATAAAGAAGCCAAAGGATATATATATCGTCTTCGTCGATGACGAGACTTTTTATCCATTGGGAATATCTCTGTTAATTGGCTGTAGCTAACTTGTGAGCGAGCGCTTCTTAAGCGATTGGCGCTTCCCGACTCTAATTAGAGTGAAAAAAAAGTTTCAAGAAGAGAGTATGCAGCTGATGAAAGTTTCATCGATGTGTAGTTGACTGAAATGCCTTGACCTGGTAACACATTAATAAGTAGCTTAGACATTCTTTTTTTCTCTTTCTCCCTCTTTCTCTTCCGCTCGAAGTTTCCTGATTAAAGTGATTTTTATTGTAGCCGCACGCGTTGTTTGTTATCGCTGTAATATGACTTTAAAGTTGCACGAGGGAAATTGCATTGGGGCTCACGTTCTCGTAATAAAATGTTGAGAGGACAAGTATATTATCGATATAATCGGATGGAAAGTTGCAATCGCGATGTATCTATATGTTGAAAGCTTGTTTCTACTCTATATTCCATTAAAACGAATGAGAATCTTTGACGACGCGATCAAAATTTTAGCACTAGTAGTGCACTCGACGTTTGGTCAGACACATCCTTGATTCACGAAACGGTCAATATAATTATCGGGTCTTTTTCACCTCAATCAATTTAATTTAAAAACCCAATGGTTACACCGTTACTTCGGTAAACCCAAAGTAATAATAAAACATCAATATTTATTCCACGCAAACTCGACTAGTCTATTCTGCAAAACTTTCATTTCACGTCAATTCCTCTCGCTCAAAGTTTCAAAGCTAACATCCGCGTCGAAAACTACCCAGCGGCGCATCTCGACACGACGATATGCTAATCTCACGCCCGACCAAGCGTTTCGAAATCCTTATTCCCGTGCGTGACAGTGCGACTACGAAATTCTACAAGACAAACAGCTGCGAGATATCCTGATGCATTTTTCTTGCGCGTTATCCTTTTCTTTTTCTTCGAAAGTTGAAGCGGGAAAAATATTCGAATAAAATAAAAGAACAAGCAGAATTAGCTTCGTTCTGTTCACTACAAAGTAACTCATATTATTGAAGTTTACCTGATTTACGACGAAGTGAGAAATATCGGTCGGATACATTAAAATTTATAGCTGCGAACTCTATATGAAATAAACTCTAATTGATAAATCTTGTAAACACCAGAGCGTACCGCGGAGTACATAGTAATGCAGCTTATTTGGTTTTGCGTAATTGAAAATACGCGGATTACGCGATTGGAAGTTGTCAAAGCAATCGTTAACCAATAAATGGATACGATGCAATTTCAAGCCCTGTTCCATTCACCCTCCATGTAAATTCCTATCCGACGAATGGGCAAACGATTATTGAATTTGAAAGTAGGTTTATCCGATATTGAGCGAGTTATGCACGTTTTCTAAAATAAACAGAGTGCGTAAAATTTAAACTGACGAAATTGAAGAACGTAGGTAGGTTGAGTAATTTCATTTTCTCAAATTTATATTAAATCAAGCGCGAGCTTTGACAATTATTAACGTTAGAATTTCAGTTTTGCGACAATTAGCGTTATTAACTGTCACATTGAAAATGAAATTGTATAAAACTAAAGACCGTGGAAATAACGACTGCAGAGCGAGGATTGCCGCATCCAGCAATTACAAGGAAACTTTGCGGTTGCATCAATGAATACCTTCACTGGTTAAGTCGTGCAAATTCAGTTCGCGTGATTCCGCGTCTTTCTTGTGTGTGTATGTGTGTATGTGATGTATAACAGGGTCGCGAGTCTCGTCACGTTTCGCGGTCGCACGGCGACGTAATAACTCGACGTACCTCTCAACCTCTCTCTCTCTCTCTCTCTCTCTCTCTCTCTCTCTCTCTCTCTCTCTCGTTTTTCGTCAATTTAATCCATTATCAATCGAACAATTTTTCCAGCCAAAATTTCAGCACATCGGAATTCTAAAACGTCTTTATACTTCGCGTGGGTTAATCATAGGCACCGCGAAGAAAATTGAATAAAAAAAAGAGGCAGCGGAAAATCGAGGCGGAATAATTCAGCCACGCTGAAAGAGAGTGAAAACGCGAGGCGAATATGTGTGTCCCACGCGCGCGTAGGCGTTTTGCATTTATAAAGCGCCGCCGCCGCGCTGGGATTTCGTGCCGTAGCTCGTAAAATTTTGATGTCGCGCGCGTTGCTTAGCCAACCCCAGTCCGCGCCGCGCGGAAACTGTTGCTCTCGTGTGCTCTGCATCGTCATTTTTTTATTACCACGCCGCGCACGTTTACGTTTCTTTACAATGTTTGCCAGTGACTTTAACGACGACAGTGCAACGGTGTATGACTTTGCGAGGTATACGCGTAGAGGTTCTTACTTTTTTTTGGATTTATGTGGCGACGTCGATTGAGACTTCAGGCGATATTCGTAAATAATTATAATAAGCGCAGTGCGGGTCGATTGAGAAATAAGAAAACAACGACGTGACCACAACGATGATTGTAGCTTACGTAATTACGCAAATACTTCGAATTGCGTTGAAAATGCTATTAGCAAGCTTGCGGTAATAATAATAAAAGAGGAAAAATTCCGGGAATACCAAATTGTCGATGAAGTATTTAACTGGTTTCTCCCCCTGGTCTTGCTCCGAGAAGTGAGTAAACGTACTAAAGAAACTATTATAATTGCAAAACTTCGTGACGATCTTGATAAAAGAGAAGTTACCAGCTACCCGACCACCCGACGCGACGACGCTAGAGAATGCCTTGACTACTGTGGGGCACAAGACTCGAGGGTTTCTTTCTTTTTTTTTTTATTATTATTGCTTTTAACGACTTTTACGCTTTTATAATGCTTGTCTGATAGGATATTACAGTGTTGTGTTTTACGTTGATGAACTAAAAAATATTTTACTTGGAAATACGTATTATGGTGAATAACTTTTTTTGAGCTTGAAGAATTTTAAATTGTCTTAAAAGCTCTGATGAAAGTTTCATAATATGAGGTGCGTTTCAGTGGATTTCGTAAAATAATACTTTTTTTTTTAAATGTTTTTATGTCGAAAATTTCATTTAAAAAACTCTTTGCAATTGTGCTCGGAATAATGAAAAAAAAAGTAATAAAAAGAAGAGTACAAAAGCTCATCCTCGGCTAATTTGATATAAACCTCGACTACGTACGCGTGTCAATTTTCCAAGTGCTAAAAAGCTTCGCAACGTTTTAGAAGCTCTTCACTCGACGCCAAGCGAGAAAAAGTAAAAACGCAATTGGGCTCTCTCTCTCTCTCTTTCTCTCTCTCTCTCTCTCTCTCTCTCTCTCTCTCTCTCTCGAGCATTTTCATAAGTATACGCGCGCATTCAGCGAATAAGAGCGAGACTCGACTCTCTTGCTATGCTTGTTATGATTACGACGACGACGACGACGACGACGACGACGACGACGACGAGGACTTCTTGTAAGTTGAAAGCAAATTCCAAGTGCGGCGCGCGTCAAGCTTTGGTAAATTCAAGATTCCGCTATGTATATAACCACGAGAGGCAATATCTTTGACTTTACGAATAATTTTGAATGACGTCTCGTTTCACCGTGATGGGTAATGAAAAACTGCTTACGAATAGTCTTTTCGAAATGTTGATAGGGATATTGTGTCGAAAGCATAAAAAAAAATTGATGCACATATTTCATTCATTTTTTTTTTACGAACGTCGTTCGTGATATTTTTTCAAAGAAAGCATGCATACATTTTTTTGTGAATAAAATTTTTTGCAAAAATGACCATGTCTACTTGTAGAATGAGAATACAGCAGAAACGTGATTTAAAATCCGTCGAAATATATATGCTTCACTATGGAAATAGCAGAAAATGGAGAAATAATTTTTCTGCACCAGCCGTTCCATTTTCAACGTGAAATGTAAAGCATTGTGGAAATGAAAAAAGTCTTCGTTATCTCTTTGCTCATTTGAAATGAACCGTATTTTGAAATACTTTATTTTTTATTTTTTATGAAACCACGATTATAAATTTGTTCTAATACTCGAAAAAATTCGACGACATCGCAAGCACAACCAACCGAAATAAGTATTCCCAATGAAGCTTTGAAATAAAAATGGAGTAAAAAAAATTTCCCAAAATAAAAAAAGAGAGAGACAGAGAATCAAGCTTTCATCCGTTCGTAAAAACTCTCTGAGCGCAACACGTATATATACGTCCCGAGATAAAGTCAGCAATCGAATTACATTCCATTCCGAAACCTTTCTAGCTACCTCCGTAGCAAACTCGATTAGCGTCGCCGAACTTTTTAATTTCCCCGTGGACGTGAGTGTATGTGTGTGTGTGTGTGTGTGTATGTGTGTGTGTGCGTGTGCGCGTGTGTGCACGGACGTCTTATGAATATGCAAAACGTCCTTCCTCTTCTTTTTTTTTTTCTTGATTGCAGTCTCTCTTCGCAATTTTCTTTCGCTCTTCTGTTTCTCACGTGAGCCTCATTTTGCCAGCCAGCGACAATGGGCTTTTGTGCAGAGATCGGCCATTCTTCTGAATTCGGGTTGAAATATGAATTTTATCACGCCGAAGGCGCTGACGCGAGAGCTTCTCGTTTCGCCGTTTCTACCCCGAGGCTTCCTTTCACGTTTTGCGGTCAAAATGTCTTGTCCTTATTTCGCCGAAGGCTCTATACACTTTTTTTCTTCAGCATCCGATGCATCAGTTTCGACTCTGAATTGCAACATTGTAGGTTAGTCTCTTTCCAAATTTATCTCGACTTTCATCTCTTTCGATGATATCTTTGAACTATCTACTATGTAGTTCAAATTATTAATTTCCATTCAGTTACTATATTTATATTTACAATTTCTGAATCGTTAGTCACAATTCAATCGACCTAAATGTTCCTAACACACATCGGCCAAATAAGAAAGAGCCCAGTCATGAGAAAAAAAAGTCTGCTTAATCCACGTAAAACAAGGCGAATAACGTCGCGTGTTCTCGTACATTTAAAGTCATATTAAACGAGATTCGCATGACGCAAAAGTCGCGCAAAATATGAACGCGATCGCACGGCAACACAGTAGTAGCAGCGTGACGGACGCGAAGTAATTCTCGGGGCTTTGCGCGCGATCATTATTCATAAGCTTGCGCGCGAGTTGGCGGCTCCCCCACGCAAAACAATTATGCGCTCATCGAGCTTCCGAATCGCGTGGGAGAGAGAGAGAGAGAGAGAGAGAGAGAGAGAGAGAGAGAGAGAAAGACATACACAATTCGCTTAATGGATCCATATAACGTATGTCCTACAGTTACGTAGGCTAAACTGGATAATCTTGACACTGATGAGGCTGGATCGTAATTTGAGACTGATTCTCGCTAGTAGCAGTTCGTGTCCGATATCCACCTGCGCATTATTGTTAGTTTGCTACGATATGTGTCACTGCTCGTCGAGCGATAATCGAGTTGAGATGGAGCTGTGGTTTCATGGACAATTAACTTGCTTTTGAATTTAATAACTTAAATTTAAATATTGCGGTTCGCGTGTTTATATATTATATATATTTTTTGGGTGCAAAGTCACGAAATGCGTAACAGAATTCGAGAAATGGGTGAAAATTTAGATTGATGTATGCTCACGTGATACATTATTCATGTTGAGTAGAGGCTTTTTGGTTTCGTTTAAACTGCGCTTTAAAAAAGATTTATTTGATGCATTTTTCAAGAGCTAGGCACGCGCGACGTTTTATCTCTGTTAAAGTGACATTTTATTAGAATATAATAAACAATCGATCATTTTCTTTGTCACTGTTACTTTTATTTGCGTAAAAAAGGCACTCAAAATATTGCCCAATTTTATTAGTATGGCCAGTAATTGTTATTAATTGATTAAACTTGTCAGTAATTAAATCAAATTAATTGATCGATAAGTAAGTGGAAATGAAATATATTTTGCCATACAATTGTCAAACAAGAATGAAAAACTAATACCATTCTGTAAAATATTCAATTTCAAAACTAATTATTATACCTGTCACTCATGATTGTATAAATTTTCTAGAAATTTACAGTATAAATTCTATAATTTTGACCTTTCGCGCCAATCATTCCTCAAACCAATCAATTTGAAAAAAAAGAGATCAACGTTCATTCCAGAGATAAAAGAAAGAAAAAAAGACAGAAAAATCCACAGAGCAAAGCATCGAAGCTTTGCGTAAAGCTGCGGTGTATAAACTGAAGCGAATCCGCCGGTGGCGTTGACGCACAAAGAGGTGGTTGGCTGTCGAACGGGGCGGGCACACACACACAACAGCGTTAATCTCGTGACGCTTTCTGTTGCAGCGAGCACTCGATTAGCACGCGGGTCGAGCGTCGAGGTCGTCCGATACGCTGCGAGTGCGGCGAGGTTGCCAGGCCATCAAGACCAACACCACGACGTGACGAAGATACCTCGAGAGGTACACGTACCACTACCACAACCACTACCACGCCGTTGCAGATTAGCTAGAAGAGGCAAACTCGCTCTTGCCTTAGAGCGTCCTTCCAGCAGCAATTGTTTGGACTTTGCCTCTTACTTGACCCATTTTTTAATTAAAACCCATTCTTTTTCTACTGAGGATTGTTTAATTTTTCGAAACTTGCCGAGGCGAGCGTAAAATAATGTAATTCGAATAATCGTGACAATTATCATTTATTGAGTTTTTCGATTGAGATAATCGTTCGAAATAGTACTATATATTTTATGAAGGGCTAACTATAGGTACGTTGAAAAATGAAAAATTAACAGTTATTTTTCAAGCCAGTTTCTACACTTTTGAACTTTATTTCGTTTCTAAACGTATGTCTGCCTAAAATCAGGTTGTACTACTTGTCTACAAATAGTTGCCGAGATACACGCGAATGGAAAAAATTTTAGGCAACAGTAAAATTAGATTTTTTATTTAAAAAAAAAACATTAGAACACCAAACTTTAGTGCACGCGAGAAATAATAATTTTATAATTATCGATCATTTCAGAGAATTCATTTTACCTTTCACAACGAGTACATCCGCTTTAATTACAACGCAGCGAATGTTCTAGCTTTGCATATCAAACGTATGATTGATTAATCAACCTTGTCACTTTCTATACGATCACTTTGAACATTTCGTATTGATGAAAAAAGAGAAGAATTACAAATTCTCCATTCGGAGTTAGTCAATTTATTCCTCATCTCCCTTCGTGTTTCCCCGCTCATGCATCTTTCTCTTCTCATTTCGCTTCGCCTGCAGATATCATCATCGGTAGTGGCTACTCCGATTGGCCTATTTCCACTATTCGGACTCGGAAGAGCTTCATTAGTCAATTGAAGATGAAAATGTTTCATTCACAATTAAAATATCAATTTCCTCTCTCTTTTTTTTCCTATTTTTTTTGTCTTCTCTCTTGTAGCGTTATTTCCGCGAAAAAAAAAGATACAACGAAAGAAGAAAATGTCGTGAAAAAGTCGATATTGCTGTCGCTGCAGCAGCGGAGTAATTGAGAGGGCACTCGATATCCTCAACGAGTTTGATATTGTGTTAACATTGGAGAGCTTGAGTTTTCATGAAAATATTTTTCCTAGAAATGCTGTAGTTTATTTTGCGCAGATCAAACGCTTATTCAGCAGCAATACGTTACAGCGTATAGTTCGCATTGTAGAAGTCAATTTCCAGTAATACTGGTGTTTTCAAGGGTGACGAAAAAAATCGACCTATATAGAGTATCGTTAACTATTTTGCGTAAGGTAGATTGAACATTAGTTGGATGTGATGAAAAATCGAACAGACGAAGAAGTGATATTATAATGGTACAGGCTGTGAAGTACATTTCATAAACGGTACACGTTGTGATTATAGCAATATCGGAAGAAATAAATGGCAGGTCCTATAAAAGTTACTGTGAAAAACAAATCTGTTTTAAAGTGCATTATAAGCGTGCCTAAAATGTTCGATTGCTCGGAAAAAATATCATATTTTGAATGAAGACGAAGGCATTGAAAAGAATTTGTTCTTACGTCATTTAGTTTTGAATACATATCTACTAGTTCGCGGAAAAGGGAAACTTAGCGAAAATTCTGCTATATTGAATCAGTATCGTCGTTAAAGATGGCATTGCAAACTTTGTTGAGCATATAGAATATTGCAAAAAAAAGTGAGATAGAAATCATGAAATTGTACAGCATTCGCATGCTATTGAGACGCATCGATTTGTAAATTGCAAGGTGAAGCGCGTGTATGTGTGTGTGTGTAGTATGTACATGTACGTGAGTGGGAAGACTGCCAGTATACCTCTTTGCTGAGGTTCGCACGATAAAGCGATCGGAGACGACGCGCTTGTTGAGAGAACATGGTATATAGCAGAACCGAGTGCAATGAG
Organism: Galeopsomyia nigrocyanea; assembly: GCA_035047105.1. NCBI lineage: Eukaryota > Metazoa > Arthropoda > Insecta > Hymenoptera > Eulophidae > Galeopsomyia > Galeopsomyia nigrocyanea. Next base: position 35,172 of record JAWWMK010020010.1, on the reverse strand, counting down.
AAACTTGACGTTGTGAAAGGGCACCTTTGAGACCCTTTTCGCTTCTTTTCGAGGTCAGTGCATCGTCGTGTAATTGGGAGATTCTTTTATATATGCTACATCCTTTATTCTCCAAAGGCTTTGTCGTTTTTTTTCTCTCTCAAGTTTACTTTTTGCGATCGATGCGTATTTGTGCTTTGTGTGAAAAAATAGCTCAGCTTTCGAAGTGCAATCTCATTTTATTGTTTCAATGAACGTTCTCATTTCGCTGATTTTGAAAAGAGATAATGTTGAAATGAGGTCAGTTTAAAATTGAGAATAAAATACTTTGTAATGAACTTGAAAATAATCAGCGAGTTGGAGAAACTAATAAGTCACATTCTTTAACAATTACGAAGCTCATAAGAACAAAAACTGTAAATACGCTTTGTATTGATTTTTTTATGTTCTTTGTATTCAGCACGAAAAAAAAAATTGTCTGTGACATTTTTATGAAGAAAACATAATAAGAAAAGCACAAAGAATAAATATTACGTACGATGAGTATACAAAAGCAGCGCATATATAAAAGCACACTTATAGCGAATAATGTCATAAAATAAAACTTACTTCAGTTTTGCTGGATTATTAAATTTCGATATATAAGTAAAATATGAGCAATATTTATGACAAAATCGTTGTTTCGGTATATTTCTAGAGTATTTACAGTTCGTTTATTGTTGGAAAATCAAGTATTTAACAAAAAAAGTTGATCAAATATGACATTTGATAATCAAATAAATTATTGAAGAATACCTAATATATATATAAAATACGTTCAATTAATGAAGTAATTTTGGTACTTTTTTCTGTGATTTCAATTTTAGCGAACGCAGGTTGCAAAACATAAAATTTATCCCAAAATGAAGCAGTTAATTAAAACGTTGATTAAATTGAAAAGACACACTGCCAATGGTTTTGTAACATATCGATAGGCAGGAGTCTCTTATAGAGTTTGTAAATTTGTAATAGATTAATATAGAAGTTGAAAGGTATTCGGCTTTTCAAAATGAATTTTCAATTTTTTTTCTCAAATGAAGGACACGAATATTCCGGATTGTTTTCTGAAAATTTGATAAAGTAATATCAAACATGAGATAAAACCAGAAACTAAGAAACCGCTTACTTATTGACTTCTGTTATATGTATAATTATAAATTTTAATTTTATAGTTCTATCATAACTGAGTACCTTTTTACAAATTAAGAAAATGAAAATTATCAACAAGCATTCTATCGTACCACACATTTTTTTATGCATTAAACAGCCAGATTACACTGTTACAATATTATAATAGTCACTATACTTATTTATGGTTTCTCATTTTTTGTTTCATATGCTGTCATTTAAAATCAAACTTAATGGTTTGATAAAAAATTATGATGTTTCGTAAGAAAAATATGAAATCAATAATATTATTGTATTGGTTATTTTCTCAATTTATGAACTATAGTATATATTGAAAAAAATGATCATCGTATTATACAAGTTGAAATAAAAAAAATGTCATTAGAGTTTGCAATAATCGCAAAATATAAAATGTGGATCAAAAAATGTCAGTAGAAAAATGTGATATTATCTACAATTGATCAGAATAATATTAGCGTAATAAGACGTTGTAATGAATTTCTGCGATTGGTTGATATCATTGACATTTATAGTGACATTTTTGGCGAGAAAAGTTAACAGAATATATGTTCATTGTAGTTATTTTAGCTACAATAAGAATAATCAAAATATTTCTTTATTGATACGAAGTTTTGCGCGATTGATTCATTTCTTATTTTATCCACAAAATCCACTTAATATGTACATTATAATTTCTACGCGACAATACTTGCAAGCATATGACCCCTTCATCAATGAAGACTCGTTATTTGAGTAGCAATTAGTTAATGAGCAATTATGTTACTGCTGCCTAATAACGAACCTCATCAAATGAAAAGCAACTATATATTTTTTAGATTACAGGGTTTGAAAATATTTATTAAATATAAGGAACAAATTCTTATTCTTAAAAGATCAAATTGCTTGTTAAGTTATTCATTAAATAATTCCCTGAAATGATTTTAATCGAATGCTATAAAAATGTATTGTATCACAATTTCGTTTGCAATCATTGAATACAAGAATATTAAAAATAAAAACAATAATTTCAAACATTCTATCGCAACATTTATTTTTAATACCTCTCCTAGCCAGAAATAAAATGATACATCTGCAAAAATACAATTTTGTTCCTGCACAATGAGAGTCAAAAAGTTTTTTTAAGAGTAATAAAAAAATTTTAATATACCATGAAATTCCGATATAATATTGCAAATATCATATATTCGATAGTCCAATTATTATTACAATATTATACTTTAACTCAGCAATATTTTACTTTCAAGTCTCACGCCGAAGGAAAATAACGCCAATTTCCATTGCTTTGCAATTCCGTATAAACGCTGCTTTGACCCTGGACTTACGTCAGGCGTGAAGGAAGGTAGTTTGCGCGCTTAGAAGGGCGTGACCCGCGACACCATTCAGCATTTGGGCGCGGTTTTTAAGTGAATGGGGTCGTAAGAAAAATTCCGTTCCATTCCACTGACGTACATTCATTGACTCGCTTGAGAAGCGGAAAGCGTCTGGCTTTAGCGAAGACGCTTCTGTGCTAGTCCTCGCGAGGATTGAAAAATACATTCTAAATATAAAAAGAAATACCGTTGGAAATCCTGAAGTTGATGTTCTATTCTTTTGGTACATTTTATGACTTCTAAGATAGATGATTTAATAACTCTGAGTAGGTTTTGTAAATAAAGATGTGAATAGCTTTTAATTGTGGTACACATGTTGACATATTCATTTTATAAAATGAAACTTTATGTAACTATATAACTTTAATAGTAGCAAAAGATTGTCAGAAATCTAATGACGTTGTTTATACCTTCAGAAGAGATTAGCAAAGTCTATCAAAAAAGCATCTAAGTAAATTACTGTAGTAATGAATGGATTTGATACCGATAATTGACTTTTATACGAATGGCAGTTTGAAGAGTTTATAAAATAGCTTTTTTACGATAATGTCAGTTTCAATTTACTTTTTATAGCTGGAACATAGTTAAACTTGATAGCTTTATCATTGATAACGTATATTTAACAATGATTAAGTATTCAAGTTTTGATTAACGGTTGTCAATAAAAAATAGGTCAATAAGTTAGCAAAAGAAGGTACTTCACATTTCCCTTCCACCTCCCCTCCACGCTATTAACGACGCATGAAGATGAAGTTGCCATCGATCGTTCCTTTCGCAAGGGTTCATTTACTTTCCTCTGACGTGGAAGCGCAGAACGCACTCGTCACTCGCACAAGGTAAAAAAAGAGATAAAAGAAATTTTTGCTTTACTTTAATTTTTCTAATACTAATTTACACTATATATGGTTGCCTCGAGCGTCACTCAATCAAAATCCTGCGGGAGAATCGATTAATACTAGCGAAGTAAACTTCTCAACAAGCATAAAAAAACAGCGACTGCAGCGACTGTCGAGGTCGACCGCAATTTTCGATAAAAAAATCTCGTCGAGAGTGAAGTAGGCGCCGTAAAGTAAAACGAAGGAAAAAAAGAAGCGTAGGTTCGCTATAAAACGAAGCGCTCGATCAACAGCGATTCATAGACGACAAATAGACGACCAACGTTCTAGCGTCTGTATTCAACTCACGTACGTACGAGTAAGAGTGAAGAGAGCTGGACTCTGTGGAGGATTCGTCTGTATGGAGAGGATGGCGATCGAAAAATACCACGCGCAGATCGGTTTCATGCTGCTTTTCCATTGAGAACTCGAGCGCAAGTCTATATTGCTTTTGCGATAGGAATTCACTGACTTTCCACTTGATTTGCTAACAAATTTTCAGATATATTGGTGAGTATGTAGGTGGAGAATTTACGCGGTTTTTCAAATAAATTTCAAGACTTATATAAAATGTAGGTGGAGAATTTACGCGGTTTTTCAAATAAATTTCAAGACTTATATAAAAAAATCAGTTTTTCTTATTATAAAGGAATATGTAACTTGCTCAGCACTTTTTTTATCAGCGTTGTATTGTACACAGATCACAAAGAAAATTCAGTTTTATTCTACTGGAGACGAGAAATGCAAATTTAGGCGAAAATATGGCACACACAATCTCAATAAGTAATAATTCAAAATAGGGATCTTTGAGCAATCAACGACGCGTTCACTATGCAAATGTGATCACTTTCCTTATTATGCCGCGATAGCAACGGCAATCGCGTGAAAATCACGTCTTTCTGGCTCGATAAATCAGCACCACATCGTGTGATCGAAAGAACCCCCCTTCCGTATATTTGAAATTCTATCGAATTAATGGTCGTCCCGCACGGAAAGGAAAAAAGAAAAATTCCATCGGCCGGCTCGAGCAACACCCTGCCGCTATAGCAATGAATATGATTTTGAAGCAGGTCAGCCGAGCAAAGGTTAACGGTCTATGCCTTTGCCACACACTCGTCGTCTGGAACAACTTTGACCTGAATCGTTCGTATTGACTGTAACACCGACACGCTGACCGCCATCACCTGTGCTCTGGCATGGCGAACATCATCTGCTTACGAGTGCGAGCTGCGTCCACTTTTGTACGCTCGCTTCTACTTTTTTTTTAATTATGTATACTTCAAAGGACAAGCTACGCAACGAGTTTAACGAGATTTTTTTAATGGACGTTTAATGTTTGTTGCAGATTACATTTTTTGTAATACAAAAATTACTAAAATAGTTATATTATAAAAGAATTTCAGACCTGAAATTTATCTGAAACGTTTGTATTTTTGATAAAATCTTTTGAATAATGCTAAACAAGAGGTGACCTGGACAGTTTTTAATCGATTCGAGTATCTACATTAGAAATCATGCATCAAACAATAATATGAAATAATGCTGCTTCAGCCGATATATCATCATCTGCAATACCAAAAACCTTGTGAATTATTTTTTAACATAAAAAATAATAATAAATTAGACTAATCAAATAAAATGTGCAAAACTATACATGTGATATCTGTTAGATTTTAGAAATTTCTTGAGTGATACCATGTAGCAAAAGGTTTGTAAATTATTGGTTTTATCAAACACGTTTGATTTGGGACGAAAGTTGTATGAAAAAACATTGTCTTATTTTCCCAGACCAAAGATTTTGTTGTAAAGTATTTATTAGGACTATAGGCTAGGAGTCCTTTAAATTTGACCTAACAAACACTTTTTTGGAGACTTGAAAGTTTACTTCTACTAGTCCAAATAAACCTTTTTCCATCGATAATCCCCGATGCATTGCTGACTTGACATCGCAATGTAAAAATATGACAACTGAATATTAAATTTCTCGAACGAAATGTCTGTGGTAGTTAATTTTATCAGTTTTACTAGTTATCTGAAGCAATATGAAGAATCTTTTTTTATTGGTTAAACCACAAAAAAGTTGATTTCAAAGTAATTCAATACGTTGATTAAAATATAAAAATATGACAAATGAGTCTCTAACGCACAGTTCCTCCGTCAGAAGGATTGCAATCATCTATTTTATCATTTCTACTTATTATCTGGAGAATAATAAAGTCTTTTTCATTGACTACGCGATAAAAAATTTTCCAGCGTTTGTATGACCGTTCATTTGTAGCTTAAATGTCCGAACGTGATACGTGTGGAGTTTTTTCATTCGGCATACAAAATCCAAACATTAATCGCGAAAATAGTTAAAATTTCTTATTACTTATCGCTGAAACGATCAATATTATTTGGCAATCCAATTTTAAACTATTCCAATAAGCCATTAAATTACTTTTTCAATTAAATTTTAGCGTCTGGATTTGTACATAGTAAATAAAAATGACTTTTATACAGAACAAATAGTAAATCTTTGTTCTATTTTTGTTCTATTTTATTCTTAGTAAAGTCAATACAAGGAGTTGACCAATATAAATTAACTGAGCCTTTTCTGCTACACCCTAAAGCTGCGACAAGAAGAAAGAAAACGGTGAAATACGGCAAAGAGAGCAAGAAAGATGAGGCTGCGCGCACATGCTTGAGCTTTCAATTTGGCTGTTACTGCCTGCCGGGAAGGCGTGTGCCTTAAAAAATCGATTCCAATTGTCATGACGATTCAGGACAAATTACAAGCGATGCACTGTAGAATGTAGTTATACGGTATACAGATGGGTTTTGGTCGTTTCACTTTTACTTCGTGCGACTTTTTGTCGGAAATTGAAGACCTTTACAATTGAGGCTTTCAATCTATACACTGGAAGTTTGAAAGTATAAAAATTGTTACTGTGTCACTTACTATGGCGTTTAAGATTATTTTTACTTCTAGTAAAGATTTTTATTTTTTGAAAATGATAAAAAAAGATTTATATTTATTTTCATTTATCAGTTTATTGAATCTTGAATATTGAAATTGCTGTATCTTAGCCTTTGTGAAATATTCAGCTACAGGAGTATCCACTTACTCAAAGGAAAGGCGATCCTGAAACGAACAGTTTCCTCCATCACCGAGAATTACCCAATTACCGCAAACTTCAGCCGCACCACAACACCTCCCGCTCAACGAAGAGAAAAGAATACGTAATAAGATCGGAGTCTCGCTCTTGCGCGCGGTAAGAATGAAAAAAGTTCCAGCCACAAAGTTAATACGAGGCGTGCGGGGGCGTTAACGTGACGAGAATCGGCTTACCCACCAGAGAAGAACATCTTGCCACTAAAGCAAAATTAGATGTCACCCCGTCGATGGCTGTATTGGCTGGAAATATTCCTTTACTGATGTTGCAATAGCTGTTTTTTCGTTTATATATGATCGTAACAATTAAATGTACATACTTTGCAAAGAAAATTGTAATTTCCCGCGGAGTCAAATAAAATGAGAAGGCATCTCATGCTTTTTTGCATTTACTTTTTAACTCTGTACTTGTCAAGTTTTTGAAGCTTCAAAAATATATAGTCATGCGGGTTCATAGGACTCATAAAATCGATATTTCTGTAGCTTGATGCGTTAATGAATAAAATTTATATAATCTGCGGCTATCGTCCTAAATATCAGAGACATTTGCAATAATGAGTTTAGCTCTTTTCGTTTGACAAAAACATAATTTATCATTATTAAAGCTCTATAACATTTCTTCATTAAAATCTACGTAATATTATATTTTGAATAACTCAATTTTCAACAAAAAATATCTCAATGTTATAAACTTTTACAAATTTCATTAAACAATATACAATATCAAGCAAATCTAATAATACATCTTATAACGGCTCCTTATTCCGCATCCATCCGGATTACAATTACAATACTACCACCGAGAATCCCTGTTTAATGGCTAAAACATGCGGACACGGATGGTACTTCGCTAAACATTTAATTGAGTGAGAGTAAGATAGACGGACGACACAAGGGCTTATAGAATCAGCTGCGTTTGATGAATTGGCCCTCACCAAACGTTCGATGAGTTATTGTGCTGCTGGGATGGTGTCTGTTAATTGGAGTTTGAAATACTGAAATCTGTCGAATGAGGCGCAAATGAACGGTCTATAATCACTGCCAAATGCACGAAAATATTATTTGATTAATCATCGAATGATATGATGCAACTTTATTTTTCATACTTACTCGTTTTAAAAACAATTTTCACCGTATTTTATCATGTTTTGGTTACTTATTTTTTATTACGAGAGATTATCGACAAGGTAATATAAATAATATTTTAATTTGGGTTAGTTTCTTGCTCCTCATTGAGTGTAGCATTATATACAATCATTAAAAATAGTGTAACATGCAATGTTAAGTTATGAAGAATGCACGTGGTAGTGCATTTAAAATTAATTGTTTAATAATGATGATTAGATAGTGGATTTGCCATATCCCATTTTCGTATTTATACCTAGAAGTTTCAGTTCCAGTATTGTGACGTCCGAATCTATGGTACACGTTGTTTTTGTAGATGAAATATATATACATACAGATATGGATATTTACCATTCTTAGTTTGGTATCCTTTTCCGATTTGTTGTCAATAGATTGATATAACTTTGCGGGTCCATCATTTATTTGCCATACATACTGCATGGATTTTATTCATTGGTGATGCTTTATGTTTTATTTTATTACACCATGTTTCGACTAAATTAGAAATTATTAGACAAGAATACAAAAATGTATATACATACATCCAGTTGAAAAGATGTATTATCGGACATCAAGACGTATTACGGTAAGTTCAAAGTGCCTCAGCTATCTTATTTTTGATCTCATACTATACAAATGACTAAATGGTTTTGAAAAATGAATTTCATGTTCTTGGAAGATTTGAATACTTCGTTTCATTACACTTTTTTTAAATTGATTATGGTCTATCTTGTTTATTTTATCGCTGACGGTTTGTTAATATCAAGCGTAGGTTGCGTTAGTCATAATGGAGAATTAATTGGAATTGGATGTAAAACTTAAAATAAAATAATGCATCTCATTTCTCAAGTAGAGCTGTCAACAGTAGTTTTTTCACTACATATTAACGTGTACGACAACAAGACTCTACATTTACGCGCTCAGTGCAGATAGAATAATCGAAAAAGTGAGTTACAATTGCAGCATACACATACATGTACCTATTCATTCTATATAAATCTGTTATCAGAATATCCAGATAAGCTGTGAAATATTTGAATTATCCTGGAATCAACAATCGAGAGGTTGGTGAAAGCGTTTATTATAATAATGCAAAGATGTCAAAAACCATTAAAAGTTTTGCCAAGTAAATTTGTACGAAACGTTAACAAGACATTTTTTTCAAACGTAAGTTGAACATCTGGCTTTTTATTGATAACATACGAATTGAAAGAAAATATTTTCTAATTTTTCAGTTTCTTAATATGGTATTTACATATTTTATGGCACTTCGATCAATACGCAACAAGTCATAGATATACGAAAGCGATAGTTGCAACAGTAGTTATCACAAATTTTATGTAGGTTGCTCAATTAATAAAAAATTTTAGATGCATGTTTTATGAAAGAAAAAATATTTTAAAAAGGTAAAAAAAATCAGATAAGTAATCTTGATGAACCGTTAATCAGTGCACCTTCTTTTATGCTTGTAAGTTTTATATATTGGTCTATATTAAATTAAAATTTTTGCAGCTCATAAAAATGCTTTTTTTCCTTCGATTTATATTAATATTAATCTGAAAAATAACTTGAACAAAGCATATGCGTAAAAATCAAGAAAAATTGTAAAATAGATTAATAACTAATGTATATCGAGGTCGTTCCATAGTTTATCATACGAAATACAAAAAAATAGATTTATTACTTAAAATTATCAACTCTGTTATTTTAAACTTTGCGGGTACGAAAAAGAAAGAAAATCGACAAACATCAAAGTAGAGTATTTCCATAAATGTAAGAAAAGAGGATTGATAACGATAATTGAGATACTATGAAAAATTTATTTTCCATCGAAACGGGATACATTTTTCTTTAAACATCTTATCGTGTTTTACTTACAAGACTTTACAATAAATTTTACATAATTCAAAACCATAAAATTATGTAAAATAAATAACCGTTGCTTTTATTAGTGGTGGACAATTATTGGCAGTCTGGTACGCAAATTTTGCAAACAACACCGATTCAAATTCCGCATCGATTCGCATGTCGGCAATGATTAACAGCAACGGGATCGCAATTAAGCGGCACTGCGTCGTACATTTCCTCTGGAGGAAACAGCGCTAATCCGTTTTGAATGAATCGGGAATAAAGTCCTTCATTTACCAAGGTGAGCGTGCAATGATACATGCTTTATTGAATTATCGCTATGTTACGTTCATTTATAACACTTGTTGATTACGTTACTTATGTATAAAAATATATTTTTCTTTGTAACTTTCCATAGCAGTACGTGATGAAATCAAAAACTATGTCTGAGTTAACATTTTGCAACTGAGGATAATTTGAAGAATGTGTCATAAAAAAAATTTCTTAAAATAATTAACCTAATAATTAAATAAAACTTGCATCATAGCTCAAGTTGGTTCGGGTAATGATTTGGAGTTTTACAATTTTTTCTAACTAGTAATTTACTTTGAATTATTTGCTTACACATCTTCAAAATTAAATTATCAATGACAATGTAACAAATTATGTCTAAGTAAAAAAATTATTGCAAACACACTCGATGAATTCACAATTTTCGGTCGCTCGAAAATTCCAATCGCAAAAAAGGTGAATTGTATTGTGAAAGTCATGTCTTAACATTTAGATTAAAGATTATGAATCTTAATAGGTTCTTGACGAATTTTTACAGATATATTTACAATTCTTATAGTCGTCCATAGAAACCTATATTGACATGATTTTTTACGTCAATTGTCTTATTTTAGTCGAATTACGTAGATCTTTTTACAAAAGGTTATGAGATTTGATACGAAGATCGGGTATAAAAGGTGCACGTGGAATTCGGACAACAATTGTCTTTACTTTTAATATTTCTATCAACAATTTACAATCATGTTAATGATAAACTTTAATAGACTGAATCTATTACGTAGATGCCATGTCAGCAATCAAAATTTCTTCTTTTTCGATAATAAATCGAAAAATATTTATTTTGACAGTAATTTAACTCGTATTAACTATGATTGAATCACTATAAACTGTTTCATTTAGCATTTCGTAACAAACATTATAGAAGGGTTTCTGTAATTTCAACACAATTTAAACGTGCACTTGGTATACCGAGGGTCTTCGAACTATCAGGCACTCCGCTGAAAATTTACCAACAAGAATAGGTCTATTATTATTCATTCCATTATAATTGATCCTAGTTATCTTTGGTACAAGTCTTTCCCATACATTCTTAGTTTGTAACGCTTACTTACATGTTAAAAACTTCACTAAGAAATAATGCAACGCATATGTTTAACTTTGTTTAGAGATTTGTTTGAAAGAAAATGTATAAAAAAGTTGTCGCATATAAATTTTAGTTCATATTGGTAAAAAAGAAAAAAATGGCATATTTTTAGAAATAAAATGTTCAATGCACGCATGATTAATTATGAAGTTTATTATTTTAATATACTGTAACAACGGTATGCATAATCGAAACGTGAACAGTTATCTATTAATCGTATAAACAAGAAAATATATTATTCCATTAATTTTTCTGCTTGCATGCAATACGACAGTTGAGATTGTGAAAATCGACCCACTGACACTTACGATTTTCTTGTAATACATTTAATATCTTGACTATAGCTTGATAAATTGTCGTTTCGATTATACAATTTCACAGCCGTAAATTGAATCTCTTCACAATGGCTATGTAATAAAATTATTCGTAAATTGTGGCAATGTAAATCGACGAACTTTCTGCATAGAAAAAAAAATCAATCAAGAGAGTATCAAAAGAAAACTCAAACTAAAATGATAGTTCCGCTGAATGTCATCAGAATAATATGCCCAGAAATTTTACTTCTTACACTATTTACAGATTGATATATGTATAATTTTTACAACTGCTGCCTAAGTCGAAGAACAACATACACTGATGTTATTGAAATTGTGAGTTAAGCTTTTTCGTAGCTCTAACATTATTCTTGAGCAGTTTTCCACGGATTTACAAAAGTTGCCGAGTGAAATGCAATGTCAGTCCAGGCGATAAATACTTACTAAATACAAACACACTTCGCTGTTCACATTCTTCCCGATAACTGTTAAAGTCTTTTTTTTTTCTAAATTTTTTTTTGTTTACACCTATTTCTGATTTTCTTTTTCTACCCTGATGATCCTAGCCAATCCAAGGAGAATCTTTATCTATCAAACTTATTTGTTAACAATGATTTAACGGTAATTTTTATTAGTTGTTGATCACAAAAATAAGATTGTCTGCATTCTGGATCGCACCGTCTGATTGATTCGAAATTGCAAAACTTTTATGATGTTTAATATAGAAAACACGACTGTGTAAAAAAAAGTTGTAAATTGAAAATATAAGTTTGTCAAAAAATTAATATTATAGCTGAAAAAAACATTCCTAACAATATTTTACTGAAAATATCCATTTAATTTGAACATATAAAATGCATTTTCAATCTCAACGAGTAAAAATAATGATATGTCTAAAAAAAGTATCCCTCAAATCAAATTTCATTGTTGCAACAGTACGACCAAAAGAGTAAACGGATTCTCCCAATTACCTCATAAAGTCAAATTATCATCTTTCGTTCTCACACACTTTTAGCAACAGACGCACCGTATGTACAATATCTGGAGTTACACCTAATTCAAAAGCAGTACTTTCGCGAGGTGACCTCGGGTACTGGACTTAGGGGTCGACCAGCTTCACGGGGAACGACCCCTTCTTCCTGTCAGCCGTAGTAATAGCTGGTCTTGTTGGCTGTCAGTCCGGTTCGCGAGCCTTCAGCTCTCAGAATTGTGTGTAAACTATCTGTGCCGACCATGTGATTACCCAAATCTACGCGTACTCCTGTACCCAGGGTATGCGTCGTCATTAGCGTGGCACCGGTATTCGGGGATAATGGTATCCTTGCGTCGGTATAGTAACGTTCGCCGTGCAGACGCTCGGCTAGTTGTGTCTCCGGTAGTCTGCGAATTAAAACATTACGTTTTAATGCGAGATTGTATGAAATATTTGAATTCTGAATTTTTTGAAGCTCTATATATTTCTGCATACTTTGAAAATTTGAAATAGGGTCACATACGTCGAACTCTAGCATAACAGATACGAATGTAAACATTTCACTGTACGTAATATCGATTGTAACCTACATACATGTCCAAGTCTACAGTTAAATCATTGACAAATACTGTCTTTTGTAGGGCGCTTATAAATAGTCAATTTATTTTTACCATTTTGAAAGAACGAAAGACTTAAAAATAAACCCATCTTTTCAATTAAATAACCAAGTATATGTCACCGCGAAGCACAACTTCGGTTATTACTTGTGGACAGATATAACGTTGAGACTGGCGCTCGCGCGGCAGTAGATGGTAGCCGAGATAGGTCAGACGCACACGCTATACTTTACCGCTGCGCGTTGTAAAAGTAAAAGCTTTCTGAGCTTTTATAGAATCGTAAAGTACATTTTAATTAAGCATTATGCTTTTGACCGTAAAGCTCATAACGATCCAATTAAAACTAACATCAACTCTAATAAATAGCGTAAATTCCGTTGCGATATATGAACACGAGTTAAAAAAAAAAAGAATTTCGAAAAGTGAGCTTACTTTCGAGAGTATATTGATGGCAAAAAGTATGGATTACCTCGTGTCCTGCATAGGAACTGGCACAGGAGTGGTGAGATCGATGTCGGCGTCGATCTCCGAGATGTCATCGGTGAAGCCGTTGGGCAGTGTCTCGTTGTTCGTGTGAAACTTGGCGTCGCGTTTTGCGCGGTGACGGCTTAACAGGAGTCGACCGATCACCAAACTCAGCAGCAGCAGAACTCCAACAGCCACTGATACGATCACGTATAGGTAGAACTTTTCTTGATTTTCTGTGGACGAGCGAGCAAAAGTTTTTTTTTTGTGATTTACTATTTTTGAAGTTTTTATATTATTTCATTTTTTTTAAATTAAAATAGTAACAATGAATAATGACGTTTCTGCTTCGTTATTGATTATTCAACTATATGTCCTGGATAGAAGTAAGCAAATTGTCACCTCATATTTGGATGACTTCACGAAAATAAAGGTGGAACGTTTCAAACATTGATCGAATATGGTTAGTATCAAATCTACACAATTAGAAAATACATGCAAAATCATGAAAACTATTCTACTCTGAGAAATTAAGAAAAGTAAGACAAGAACGTGAGAAAAAAAAAGTAGCGCAAAAAAAGGGCAAACACTTCGAGATAACAGAGATTCTAAATGCAAAAAGTTCAATATCATAATTCACGTCAAATCCAATCTCTTACAAGCAAGTAAACCAAACACTATAAAGGCAAAGAATATTGTCTCTTGTCACGCACTCCATTCCTCGCTTCAGCCTTATAAGATACAAACTGCGATACTGACCTTGACATCTTTGTTAAAACCGAATGCATGAAATACTTGAAAGTTTTCAAAACTATCTTAATAACTCCAATACAGACTTCTCTTACTCGATTTGGCGGAGCGTCACTTATCCTCCTATCATAAATTCAAGCAGCTAAGCTTGCGACAAACTTATGTATGTCAGATTATTTCGTCAACTTTTTTTCATCACCATTGTCAAGTAAAATTCTGAAGAAAATACAAAATTTCACTCGTGACGAGAGATCGTCGTTTTAAGAAAAAAAAGGAAAGAAAACAAAAATCCCATGACCCTAACAGCCAACCGTCCATCAATAAAACTTAGTTCAGTGACCTCGAATCGATAGGTCGGTAATGCAGAATAAACAACCCTTTTGCCCACGTTGTGACATACTCACGTGCGATAAAAGCGTAGGCGCTGATCCACTCGTTGATGTAGTTGGAAGTAACGCGATCCTCTTCGGCGGCGGCGGCGGCTGTGCTGACGATGGTAGTGCAGTTGTTGGCGGTTGCGCTTGTCGAGGCCATCGGTAGACGGCGCTTGAGCTTTCTATCCGTGCTACCGACTGCGTTCAGACTCTGCAGCCGCTCGCCGACTGTGTGTACAAAACCGACCGAGCCGTGTCATATCACTTCTGTTTCGCAATCCGATTTGTTGTCTTGCCGAAATTTTCCGAGCGATGAATTTTTCCAAAAGTACCTTTTATCTGGCACATTCAATGTCAAAATTTTATCTGCATTTACATTTCGAATTATTGCAAAATTTGTGTCGATGAATTTGCGATTATCGTGTCGAGCTTCGTACGTGTATTAAAAATGCGATCGAAATGTGCAACGTCGACGAAAATTACATTGCCGTGACATTTTTCAATCCGATTTATATACAAAATGAATTATCGTTTTACAAAATCAAATCAAGCACGGATAACATGATAATTATAAACCATTTTAAATTCAGTTACCTAAAAAAAACCTCAAGAACTTAATTCTCTTTCTCAGCAACGAATTATCCTCATCCTCGAAAAAAAAAAATGCAATTAAGAACACAAAAGTATATAAGAACTTCGCAGAGCGCGAAATTCGACGGTTTTAAAAGTAATTACATTCGTCGGTAGCGACTTAAACGAATTATATATTTTTTTCTCGTCTCCTTTCTTTTCGTCGTTCCACCTCGTTCGCGTATAATAAAGAGGAAAAACTCGGAGCCAGAAAAATTTCGGCGTTGAACTTTTTAAGAGTCGAGATGCGCTTTTCAGTGGGAGAACTAAGTAGAACGTTAGAGCAGTAAAAAAAAAGCCTCTCGTTCGCTCGCGCGCGCGCTCGCGTACAAGAAATAAAAGCAGTGTATACGAGCTTGTGTATGTATATACGTGCGAACGAGAAGGGGATTATGCCGTTGGCTCGTGTGGCGCAAGCCTTGTATACAGTGATATGTACACGTGTCCGTGCAGACAGACGTATGGATGATGTATACTAGCACAGATTAATGTACTGAACGTGGAGAAAGAGAGAGAGAGAGAGAGAGAGAGAGAGAGAACTTGCATTTACAGATGGGTTTGTGATTATTTACAAAATGGAATATTTTACAATTGGTTTAGGGACAATTATGTAGAGATCATTCATTTATTTTTTTAGAGGAATATTTCGCCGTTCGCGAGGATCACAAGTTTTTAAACCTGCCAATGAATTTTCGTTGTTTTAAGGCTTGATAAAACAAATTATTCAAATTTTATTACTTCAACAGAATATTTCCATGACACACATTGCAAGGCATGATGGTGTAGTAATTTTGAAGGTAAATGATTGTAAGCTTGTACAAACTGACGATAAGAATGTTACGTTTTTTAGCTGATTACAAAATGCACCATTCAACTTTTTTTTTATGATTTATTGGATATTTTGAAAATTCTATACGTAACATAAAAATAACTCCCTCGATAATATTTTATCTCAAGCTCTCTCGCTATTGGCTAAAAATTCCGCGCGATATATAAATTTTCAAAATTTTTGCCCATACGCGCATATTCCAAATGCGAAAAATCTTGAATGTCCATAACGCGAATGGAGAAGGGAAATAGCAAACGTGATCGGAATACGTAGAGTGGTATTGTGTGAAAAAGGGCGATATGAAGGCGAATGTAAAAATCGCACGATGCGAGAGAGAGAGAAAGAGAAGTGAAAATACGCTAAAAAAAATGAATGATAAAGCGGTAGATGGAAGAAAAGGGCGCATCTCTCTCTTTCTCTCTATACCATGGTAAAAAGGGATCACGCTGGATGAATTAATAAATGCAAAATAAAGTGCGCTGTTCAGCGGCGGTGCATGAAATGCTCAATGTCTCCACTCAACTGTGGTTAATATTGACAAATGCATTGCGAATGCTACGTGTATTACTCTGAGATTTTTCCACCGCTTATCAGTTATTTACAATGTATATGTACAGATATTGTATGCAGGAAATATTCCCGAGAGAGAGACAATTCGTGTCACTGCGGATTTACAACGCGTACAGTCGTCAAATTTTTTTTTCGCTTCGTCATTGAATACAGAGGAAAAAGAGGATAGACTTTTGTCCACGAACGATAGGCGAATAAAAAAAAAGTAGAAACTTACGTATCTTGTAGCAGCAAAGTTAGAGCGTCATTGGGAAATTGTATATTAGACGAACATCGAGTTTCATTTGAGGTCGCTCATAGCTGCCGAGTTGACACTTTTATTTTTCAGTTATATGTCTGTCGGTTACACGCACATATCGATGAACTAGTTTTTTTTTTTACTTTTTTTTTCTTCAACTCGGCGGCAAAGTTTGCTGAGCCCAACGAAACTTTCCGTACTTTTTGAAGTATTGAATATATAATGATTTTTACGACGGCATTGATATTCGATTACTTGAAAGATATGGCTGAATCGATAATAAAATTTGAGGATTGGGAATTCGATTCCCACTGAAATATTCCAAAACTTTGGTTTTTATTTGATCAAGGCACCATTTCGTGGATTTCGATCGAATATTCAACACAGAATTAACATCAGCATTAAATTATTTTTAATAATAAAATTACAGCACTGGTTATTTAAAATTCGTCAAATTCTATCAACACTACTTGCACATTGTCACAAGCAAACTATGTTTCGATCAGTTGTTATAAAAACAAGTAAATGTATGTCAAATCCGTTCACATCACCAGCGCGTATTAAATACATAAATGCAGTAACAAGTCTGTTGACAAAGAAAAAAAAAATTCGTTAATGAACCGACGAACACGTATGAAAAAAAAAGAAAAGAAAAACAGAAAAGAGAGAAGCAAACATCCGTCGTTGGCGTATGCGCGCGAAGGCAAGTTTAATTAGGCTGGAGTCGAAAATCACCCGGGAGCGTATTCACGGCAGACTGAAACACGGCTTGACAATTTTCTGATTGAATTATTCGCGCACGAGCGACGCGCCATCACGACGCAAAGCAAACAAAAAGCTGTTGCGTAAGCTCTCGCTCTCTCAATGTAGGTCGGCCTTCTTCTTTCTTTTTTTTTTTGTTTTTTTTTACGACTTGACGAAAATGAGCGTGATTTTTCCGGTTCGCAAGATATAATGATATATGCCGACTTTTTTTTTTGTTCGTTGCCGCTGCGAGCGCGAATCTCTTGACTGATGAGATTCTGCTAACGTAATAATACCCCGAGAGTAATTATAAATCTTCTTTTTTGTCAGTATATGCTGATGCTGCATTTTTTTCCGAGAGTTGTTTTCACGGAGTAGTCAGAGTGGTTTTATTCGAGCAGCCGAGGTACACTGATTATCATTCGATCATTTTGAAACCGTAATGAAAATGTCGATGTATTTATGAAAAAAATCGGTGAAAAATAAATTGTAAAAAATTCACCAATGAAAAAATTGTATTCATGTAGAGTAATAAAACGTACACATACATTGAAAATCTGAATCGAAACAACAAAGCCCAAGCACGCTCTTACGAGGTGCATGAAAATTCGAGTCCGTAAAAATTTTAACGGGCTGACTCGTGCTATATAACGTTAATATAAATGCAAATTAGCGCAGTAGCGCGACAACGTCGTGCACGGCCCATAATATGTAAAAAAAATTTTTTTTTTCCAACTGCCCATTCGATCAAGTGTTTAGCAGCTCAAACTTTTTTACCTCGTTATTTTTTTTTTCGCCCCAAAGGTGTGCATACACGTACAATGCCGCACTATTTGACGAGATGTTGTTTATAGTTTGCCTACTCGTAAATTATATTTTTTCAAACTTTCTTAATTATGCTCTTCAGTGTGCGGTAAAGCTTGCTGGTTTGCTGCACGAAAAAAAAGTTTTTTTTATCGCTCTCAGCTATGGTTGACTCTAATGTTTGCTTTGGTTGAATAGTATGCCATAAATTACTTTTAGGTATTTATCTTTCTACATTTTATAAGTTATTAGATAATATTTGATATCGAAAAGTGCAGTGGCACAGTTTTTACTTTATAATTGTTTTCGTGGAAAATTTTTATGAAAAATTCTTTTCAATTCACAGTATCCAATTTTTTAGAGAAATATTGCAATATTAAAAAATACTTTCATCCCCGCGGAAATGTAAAGCATTTGAACGAAATATTCAAGTTGATAATTAAAAAATGCTGGGTATGAGTGAAACATCAAGAATACTTCAGATGTATGTGCTTTTATTTCGAAGAAATGTGAAAATTTTTTCGTGAAGTGAACTTTTAGCGAAAAGCGAGTGCGCAGTGAAATTAAAAATTAATTGTCTTTGCGTCAAAATTATAATAAATTGTAAGTCAAAGCTAAATTAAAAATAAACGTTATTTCAAACAAAGCGAATATCGTGAAATAAAATATATCTCGATTTTTAAATTCATTTTTAAATTATAAAAATGACGCACACATTTCGTGAATTTTCACAAATCATTCAAGTACATTTTCACCGTAAAAAAAAAGAACAAATCCAACAAGCCAACATTCTTAATTCCGCTAATAGGAAATGTATGTCAGACAATTCAGCGCGAGAAACACGATTGACGAAGTGGAAGAAGTACATTCCGCCGAATAACCTAATCCCCGTGCGCTCAGATAAGACGGCCCTTTTTGTGGGGCTAAATCCGCTGGGAGCGCCGAGCTTTAATTAAAAGCGTTCCTGCGCGTTTTCTGAATCGAGCCTCATTTCCGCGCGGTCGAATCTTCGAGTTTCGTATATGCGTAATCTCGTTTTACGCTCGTTCACTCTTGCCGACAAATTACATTACTTCAATTTTGACGACGTATATGGACATAAAACGGATAAGACGCTTTGTTTCGCTCAATTGAGAAGCTTGAATAATGAAGATGGAATTTTTTGATTAACAACAATTCTTTAACTTTACTGTTATATCTAGATACTCAAGAAAAAAAACAACGAAAAACTTATTCAAAATGAAAATTTTTCATTTATTTGAATTTTGAAAAGGCTTGAATGTAAAAAATGAAAATATTCACACTAAGAAATATTATTTCATCATCTGAATAACACACAAATCAACTCAAAGTCCATCAATCACGCGGCTCTAGGCAGCGAAAACTCGCACGCACTTTCAGCCGTCAGACTGTATTTTTGTTGCAAACTATCCGCCAGTGTAGAAGTCAACACGCACACACGAGCCCATTCATCAGAGCGCCTGAAAGCAGTGTTCTCTATACTCTCACTCGACTGCGTATAGAAAGAGAAACACACACACAAACGCGCGCGAACTACAGTTTGATGTTACTCCTATATATGCTCGAAACAAGACGACGTCGCGCGTTCGCTCAATTGAAAGGCAACGCGAGCGAGAACCGTTCAACTCCCGCGGAAACACTGATTACCTTTGCACATTGCTTTCGCCCCATTAAGTCCCGAGTTTTCAGCCCCGGCTGCGATTAAATGATCCGCTCGAGGGAGAAGACGAAATTGTGACCTACATACGTGTGTGAAAAGTTTTCGTGGGTATAACCGCATTTCATAAATCCCTCCTTTTCG
This sequence comes from Galeopsomyia nigrocyanea, assembly GCA_035047105.1. NCBI lineage: Eukaryota > Metazoa > Arthropoda > Insecta > Hymenoptera > Eulophidae > Galeopsomyia > Galeopsomyia nigrocyanea. The sequence continues at coordinate 15,068 of JAWWMK010020010.1, read as the reverse complement.
TATATCTACACGATATACGTCGGATATATTTTTTATGCATAGACTTTTTGCCGTCTTAGCGATTCTTGTCCGTACACTGAAAGTTTTCAGCCGCGAGCCCGAAAAACTTGCTGATTCGACGAGCTGCATAAAATACCATATCAAGCTGCAGATCTTTTTTTCGAATTTTTACGCTTTCCGGCGTTCAAGCTTATTACTGAATAAAATTGGTCGATTTCATTTTTTTTTTCATTCGGAAAGGCGTATTTTTTTATACATTTCTTTCAACAAAATTGAATACAGCTATTTTTCTGCAGTAGTTTCATCACTAGATGGAACGAAGTAAAGCTTTGGAATTAATTAAATAAAAATAAAAGGTTCGTGGGCATCGACAAAGAACCAAAAAAACTGCAAAAGCAGACTTAAAAGAATCATTGAAAAAAATTAATTTAGCTTAAAGGCACCGTAAAGCCCATAGACCGCGACATTTATAACAGAATAATAAAATAAAAATGTAGCCAAAGGGGAAAAACACTAACTATAAAGCTTTACGGAGGACATCTAAGAAGTCTTTTACAATAAAAAAAATTCTTTGAAGTTTATTTAAGCGCCAGATGCAGGGGCTTCGCGGGCATATCGCGCCAGTATAGTGGAACAAAAAGCTCGTGCATAGAGAGGGAGAGAGAGAGAGAGAGAGAGAGAGAGAGAGAAAATTCTCAGTGCGCACGAGTGAGCTCAACTCAGAAGTTCATCCAGATTTGCAAGTGCGTTACCCGACGGAGAATATTCGCTGATCCGCGGAAACGCGTCGCTGGGACACCCATTTTGTTGAGTCAAATAGAGAGATGAGAACGCTTTACTCATTTATTTTTCAGATGTTGAATAGAGGAAATATTTTCATTTTTCGTTACTAAAGTAACTTACTCGTTGTATACATTCGTCTCACTTTTAGTATGATAAATGAAGAGTGTGTGTGTGTGTGTGCACTCGAAATGAATGATAAAAGAGCCGAGGAAAAGCGTTTTAATAAAAAAAAACATTGGCTGTAGGGAGCTATATACGGCAACGCAGCTCGAGTAAAACTTTAGCGGAAACCGTTTATTTACTGCAAGAACGTGTTACTGAAAACTTAGCACATGCTTGCGCGCCGAGCTAACAGCAGTATACGTATGCGCGTGTAAACACAAACAGCGACGTTCAGTGAATTGAAGTGGCGCTGCTCTTTTTGTGTACGGAATTTCAAGCAGGAATGATCCATTGGCCTATAGAATTATTAAAGCTTTAGCCAAGCCAACGCCGATGATTTAGTGAGGATCATTTTAGTTTACTTGATCTATATAAGCTGAGTGCTTTCTTAAAACTTAAATTTTGTAAAATCTTTAGTGAAAGCAAAAACATTATAAAATATTTTTTTACTGATGTCTTTATTTTTGTTCTCATTAATTGTTTCACTTATAAATTTTTTTAATTTCAAGTTTATTAATTCAAAGTCTTAACTTTGACTTCAACAAGTTTCGCTGTGAAATTAGAGAAACTCGTCAGAGTAAGATGAAAAATAAAAATGTTTACGAAGGTCAAAAAATAAAAAAAATTGCGTACGCCCGGGAGGATAAAAAATATGAAAATATTTAAACAAGTGATCATAAAGAAGACTTGAAGTGACTGGATTCCAACTGCGAATTAAATATGAAGTTTTTGTCTGTAAATAGATTGCCATTAAACATATTCAAGATTAATGGAATTCCCTGTCGATGACAGCGCTTTTTATCTCGGGAATAAAATATCTGAATGCAAAATTAAGGCAGATGGATTCTTGAGTTATTAATTATTCCATTTGCTTATTATCAAATAATCGCATTATACGTAAGCTTCTTCAACCATTGAACTAGATTCTCGAATATTCAAAAGAGCTCGTAATTAAATAAAAAAAATCATCTTATCAGAACTTTTCTTACCAATATTTACGAATAAATACTCCTTTACAAAATATCTGACGTAAATATTTTTCTACTATATCCCATTTATGTTATCCTTTCCTTATTCCTCTCAGTTCCCACATTTTTCTTACTCGCGTATACAGTTTTCCACGTCTTATTTCAAATCTTTTCAACAACGTGCATATCCGAGCTTCATAGCGGTATAATCCTTAAAGCGGAATTAGCTGTCGAGAAATTAAGGTGGGATAGTCTCGGGACGAATCCTCCAAAGATTTACATTCATCCTCTTACTAATTACCCTGCTTTCTCTATCTCTTTTCCGAGGAGGAAAACTCGTTGGCCAAAGAAGCTTAACTCATGCGCACCGCTAATAGTTTTTATAAGGTTGGATTTAAGCTTATTCCGAGCGTCGCTGTGTCTTCAGTTTTCGAGACTTGCGGAAACACAAGATGAAAGTTTCTTTAGATCTTGGAGACGAAGAGCTTTCGAGGCGAAAGGAAAACCATAACGCAGCTTTGAGAATCCAATTCGAGATTTATTTTCGTTATTTTACTTACTTTCACAATTGTTTCACGTGTCGGTAAGAATATATACGTATATTTTTTCTGTTTTATACTTTAATTAAAAAAGCAGTAACTCACGTAGAGACTAGAGAGCTTTGAAGAGTCCTCCAGAATAACAAAATAGCTTCTATTTGCGGCAGCGGGTCTTTTCACTTTTCTCTTCAATGTTTAGTGGGCCATGAAAAAGTACTTTCATAAAAGAATACTTTATTAGACCATTTACTTCAAGTCCTTTGAAGTAGAGAAGCTCTCTCTCTTGGAAAAAGTTTCAAAATGTATAGCGCGCAATTCAACATTTATGAATTCCCCTTTTCCAAAAGACTATTAAGATGATTGCAATATTCCACTCGACAATTTTCATATCGAAGCCATCCAATATCCGCTGTTATACTTCAACTTCAGTTCCGATAAGCAAACAGAAGCGCGCACTTGAAACAAAAAAACGATGAAATGGCAAAGCAAAGAAGCGTCATCGACAAAGAAAGAGTAAAAAAAATAGGACATCGACGATGGGCCACTCCGTTACCGACGGAATATCGAGTTTCACCCGCGAAAGCATTTTCTCCGGAGGAGACGGTCAAAGTATCGTCGTATAAGTGCGTATCGATCTGCGCGTCGATCTTAAATTACCGTTTAATTACAGAGCGAATCTCGACAGCCATTGTTTCCTTTGTCGGCGATAAATTAACACGAACTAATGCTATTCTACGACGAAATTTAGTGGAAGATATAGACGTTGCCTTTAAATTAACGCGGTATTTTAATTGAACCGTCTCTTTTTATTTTTTTTTATTTTTCGCGGAAAAATACATATTCCACGAGATTCCTCAGTCGCAATTATACGTCGTAATTCGCATTAGAATGTTCTATTCATGAGATGGTAATTACAATGAGGCATTTTCGTTGGAAATTATGAGATTGCCACTAGCTGAGCTGCTTATTTACCGTTGTTAATGTAACGCAAATTTGTTGCCGCTAAAAGCGCTCTCGTAATTATTATTTCATTGTTGCGTACAAGACATTACGAATGACATTTAATATAATTTGATCAAACGAGTAAATAAGCGCCGACAACGCGAAAGTGTGTGCATTAGGTGTTTATCGGTGGCGAGCTGAAACCTGCGGCTATTTTGAATAATGCAAAGTGACGTAAATAATTGCAACATACACACACACACACACACACACACACACACACACACACACACACGAGGAGGTAGATAAGCGAACGAATTTAAAAGCTATCAGAGTCTGGCTCTGCATGCGCTCGGAAAGCCATTTACACGAAATAGCACCACACGCGCATCGAGTTTCTTGCTGGTTTGCACGCTAAGAAAACTCTGCTGTGGCAGCACGTGATGTAATAATTTATATAGCCTCTTTTTTTTCGTAATTATCGCTTCGCGAAATTCGCGAAAAGTAAGCAGTCTCGTTAATGAGTTTCTCGGAGGTCGATTATTATTTGGAGTTTGGTTAAAATTTTCACTGGAGGAATGACTTGTTTTTTTTAAGTTCATTCAGAAATTTTTTCAAACTTTGATTATTTTTTGAGGCGTGGATTCTAAAAGAAAGAGAGTTATATCCATCAATCAATCCAGTACAGAAATAAAATCTACCTTCTCCCCTGGACGAAAAAAAAACTTTGACACGGAGTTGCACTTCAAAAATTCTCAAGTTTCAGCGATTTTAAATTTCCGCGCGGCTCTCGCGCGCTCACACACATGTCGATGGGGACGCTCGATAAAGTTTACAAACGACCGTGCGCACGGCTTCTTTTTTTTTTCTCTCTCTCTCTCCCCTTCTCACGTGTTTATCGAAAAACGCGAGCGGCCATTCGTTTTATTTCTCGCGATCGATCTTTTTCCGCGCGCACGTTTACGGATGTAAATTACTCTTGAAGAAACTGTGTTCGTCGATCTTGTTTCCTTCGACTTCTACTTTAACGCGCGAGACTTTTATTTTGTCGTCTCTTCTTTTTTATCGACACTTGGAAAGAAATATAACTGACAGATATTTTTTTCCGATGTGTTGGATATGTGTGTCAGTTATCTCTTCCAGAAATTCGAGAGTGAAATTGAAAACAAAAACTATTTTTTTAACGGAACTTTGAAAATATGAAAAAAAAGATCCTAATAAAGTCGGTTCTCGAGAACGAAATCTTTGTGCATATTTCATTCATTAGAAATTTAATACTAGATTTCCTTTTAAAAACCTATTCAATGCAATCCATCCCGGATGAATTTCTCCTTGTTTACTTATTAACTTCAACCCTCGAGATATTCTACAAACGGTGAGCCGATAAAGCGTAAAAAGGAAAAAAAGGGAAGCTCTCATAAAAGCGCAAGAATCCTTCCAATTAAACATTCTCACAGTCTCGTTCACCGAAGCGAAAGGAAAAAAAAAGGCCTCTCTCTCTACGCCTTTCGTTTATCCTAACATCACATTTCCCTTTGGCTTTTACGCGGCCATTCGCTGCCGCTGAAACTTTCAGAACTCGTTTGCATTCTCGGTGATAAGCTGTGTGTGGTTCCTCTTCTTCCTCCTTTTTTTCTTTTTTTTTTACGGGGCTGCTGATACATCGATTGCGCGCGCAACGTGTAATGAAAAACAAACGCGAGAAAAAAGGGGGCACAGGTGAATCGCATACGGTTAACGCGTATACGCGTGTCGAGCACTTTTACGGAGCTGTTTTATGCTGGTATTTATCGAGATACTTTGTCATAAATATATATTTTTTTATTTTTCGACGAAAAAAAATGTGCGCTAAGGTTGGGTAATTTTTTTTTATACAGTATTGTTATCGTGAAGTGGAATATTTGCTATACGCGCGTGAAAATATTTATCATAATCCTAGTAAATATATGCACGATGAAAATGAAAAGTTCTTACATCTTCGCAAACCTCCGAGAATGTTCTCACTCGCGAAGTAGTGAAATTCAATTTACTCACCGTCGCTTCAAACGAACGTAACTCTCTCGCAATCATTTCAGCTCGAGTGTACATCCTGAATTGCTAAAGACTCACGGCTGATGTTTAGAAGCGCATGCAAGTAGAACAAGTCAGCGAACGTACAGACAGAGTTGTTAATTGGTATTACCTTGTTACTTGTACTATTTAAATTAAATTTTTTTTGTACGAGGATACAAAGGAACTTAGAGTAATTTATTTACAATTAAAAATAAATTCTTTCTTATCGAATTTCTACAATTAACTACAACAAATTTGTTTTATATTCGAAATTTCTAAACCAACTATAAACTCACGTACTACGTCATGCACAACTACTTAACGCTACATCAAACAAAAGTTACATGCACAATTTTCAAATAAACGAGCAGAGAGACAATGATAAAAAAAAGGGGCAACTCACCGTTGTTGGTCCTAGCGCGCGGTGGGGATGAGGTCTCGGCGGGTGGTTTGGCTGAGGCATTGCCCGCTCGCGAGGCATTGTCGCGCGGCTGAAACTGCGGCCCCTCGAGATTCGGACTTGGACTGAACTCCATGCGGAAGTCGGCTCTGTCGTAACCCTGGTCATCCCAATCGGGCGACTGGTTCATTTCGTCCGGCTCTAACTCGCCCTTTTCATACTGCTCGCGTAATACCGAACGCCATACTGAAAATCAGATCGAATGATAAGATTAGTTTACAGTTGAGGAAGTTTAATTGGCTATATATTCAAAGTTCGTTTGAAGACTGTATCTGCGCTTTGGATATTTAATTGATTTTCTGAGATTAGCGATTGATGTGGGTTTTGGTTTCGATGTGGTTTGTTTTTGCACATAGATATTGAAATTGCTGATGCTGTATGTAGCAAAATAATTCTCCGCGTATCGTCAAATTTTCAGAGTTTCGACGATACTTCAAAATATTTCTTCGATATAGTAACTATTACCACGAAACGTGTTGTTTTAATCTGTAAAAAAAATGTGCGCTACGTATCGTTGCGGTTTGATAGAGCTTAAATCTTTTTTCATGGCACGTATATCCGACCGCAGTTCTATTTTTGACTGCTGAAACTCGACTGTTAACTTTTTTTTTCCTCGTGACCCCATTGGAAAAAGTAACGAGAAACGATGGATATTTTCGTACATTCTGTCCATTATCGTTGGATTTTGACGAAATTCCTCTACTCAAACGTAGATGAAAGTAGTTTTTCACGCGATTATCACATTTACATGTCTGAAAAGGATCAAAGATCCAGAATGTTGCAGGCTGTTCTCTTGACCGAGAGAGCAAGTAGAAACTATGATCCGCGGGCTCGAGTTCTATTAAGGAAAGTGGACTTTAATCTGACGACTGAAGGGCTTTCGAAACCCAGCGCATTTTTGAAAAGTCGAGCACATCTCGCCGAATTCCTCGGGACCGTTATTCGCTTTAATCGAGTATTTTATTTACTTTGTTCGTGGCACACATTTCCTTGGAAAGCTTAAAACCTTCATATTATTCGACGTTTGAAATTTCCATCTAATAATTTTCAATCGCATACGACTGAGAAAATTTCCTATTAGTTTCGATATCCAAACATAATTCTGTCGACACTCAGCGTTTGACGTTGCCAAACACAACTCTGCAATATTATTGCATCTATCTCTACATTGATATTACATTCGCTGGTCGGCTGTTGCAGAAGTCCAAATGAACGTTCAATAAATCAAGCATATTCAATTTCAGAACTAAAATAATATTCATCAACTTTAATTGAAACGCAATGATATGAAATACTTGAAAGCCTGTGGGGATGGAATTAGTTTGTCTCTGGGGATAATTACTCGAAAACGGCAGCTAATTAGTTCCATCAAAGCTCTCGCGACCCCGATAAATTACTCTGCGAGAGCAGTGCGTCCCAGTTATCTTGACAACTAATACATAATTGCTCATAATTCGCGCGATATACATAGCGGCAAATGACGGACCTCTAAACCATTTGCAGATGGAAATGAAGACGCAAAACGTAAGTCTAGTTGTATAACGCATTGGTATGGCTTTCGATGAATTGCGATCGATGACGTTTGCGGAATTATTGACTTGAAATCGTTAAATTCTCGCTTGGACAGACGTCGTCGAATCGATATGGAATAGCTTTCTTATCCGCGCTTATGGCACTGCAAAAGATAATTTTTATTTTTGTTTTCTTTCGCGAAAATTCGACTAATTGATTACTCACGAATTCGCACATCGAATGGAATTCGCGAGAGAAAAATCGAGAAATTAAGATGATTTCTCAGCTGGACGTACACGCTTTGCAGCATTGACGCCACGCAACTCGAGTACGTGACTGGAATTTAATTGGAAATTCATCGGTGTGGTTCGCTCGTTCGACATTATACGCGTCGACGTGACTTATCCGCCGAGCCAGTGCTAACTTTGAACCACCATATAAATTCACATTTTTATAAGCTCGCGCGTATGTACGTGAATATACAGTCAACATACGCGTGCGAATAATCCATGATTTTTTTTTTAGTGTTCATGTGATTGAATATTCTGATTGAATTTTTACTTTACGCAGCATTACGCTGTTCAAATAAGCGTTGTATTCATAAAATCATACGTAGATTTTAATTAATCGCTTAAGTAGCTTTTACGCGAGTTTAAATGACGAAAGATGTATATTTCCATACCAGGCATTTGTTATAATGAATTTACTCGCAAATTATGAAATATCACAGCTTCTGCATAATTGTTATTTTTACATATTTGTTTCAATTTGAATCTTGAAGTCCGTTATATCATCGTTAGTGTACATAAAAATGAAAAAAAAATTCATCGAAAAGCACTTTACCGATTATCGCTCGAGCCAAGGCAGCAGCAGTAGCAGCAGCAATATACACAAAGGACACGTTGCTGTCTCTTCGATTTCGGCTAAGTAGGATAATTCCAAGAATCCATTAATATTTCCATGCGGCACGTCATTAGACGGCTTACGACCGATGATAAACCCTAATGGCCGTCGATCAACGAGCCTTCATAGATTATCGCCTTAGCTCCATAGCCAAAAAAGGACATTTTCGAAGATGCTTTATATGCGCTGATGTATTAACGTTTCTATCGCGTAACTATACGAAACTTAGTTTTTTTTCTTCTCTTTCGAGCGAAGAAAATTAAATGAAAAATCGATTTGTACTTTGCAAGTCAACGCGGAAAAGGGCTTCATCGACACACACGCTAAGATAACATAATAAGAGTATAACCTTATGGAGTAGTACTAAGAGCCTGCAACGTCGTCGTCGTCGGCACGTTCCGATCGTTGCGCTAAAGCCGATGTTTGCCTGCAATCTCCGTATACACATAGCTAGTAGCGCACGGTATAATTTTGCCCTTTTAACGCGCGCCAATGTTATCTCTCTCCCTCTTACTCGCGTGTTGCGTATATAACTGGCACATGATAAACTCGCATACACGATCGTTTTTGACTCTACTGAAACGCCGTCACTTTAATTATTATTAGCCGACTGTGAGTAGTTGCGCCATTGAAATATTCAGTGTAGGTTGCTGTACCGCGGACAGGTATTTTCAATTATGTAAAGTTAGAGCTTGTGGAGGCCCAGGGACTGTAACGTCGCTCTGTCAAGAGGACTTGCGGTCTGGGATTTTGGTTTAAGTGAATTTTGGGTTTATGGCGCACGCTTTTAGGCAAGCAATCGTCAAGTCTGACCTACTTTCTCGCTTCTCGTGCCTTTATGACAATCCAAATGCAACTTATAAGGGCGGAAAGCAGAGAGAAGTTCGTAAATTACGTACGTAACAGATTTTTACTTTGATGATTCGTATGCGCTTACGCGCGATTCAGCGAATCCATCAAGGCAAAATGAACATTAATCCGAAGAACGTGTAACGAGCTGCATACACACATACACACGCACGCGCGTCAAAATGGATTTTCCGCGAACGCTAGTTACGCTCGAGCAGCTGATTAACAATGTAACTTTGTTATGAGAGCTACGCAAGTGCATTTAACGAGGTATCCGTGCGCCATTAACCGCGCGAGTATCAAGTGGAGTAACCATCACAAATTACAACGTTGACAAACTCAACGATACTACGTTTATAATGGCGCGCTTGCACCGCGTCAACGAACAATTTTTGTTGTTATATCAAATCATTTTTATCGCGAATAAAATTTTAGAATTTTACAATTATTATTGCAACGACGATGAATTCTCGAATCCCCGATAATTTTTATAAGATTTGAAAATGTTTGATACATCGCGAGGGAACAAAGTTGTATGTGTGATTTACCGCCGAAAAACTTGGCCGATATTATATTCTCCATAAAATATCCGTTACACGTTTGAAATATCGCGGCCATAAAACCAACGGCGTGAACAGCATTAAAAGCCCATATAGACTAGAAGCCGGATGAATTTCGGAAATTCCACTTTTTCGCGTGCGCTGTTGTAATTTCGAAAATAAAAAAAAAATCGAGATTCGACAAATCGTGAATGCTCTCGCGCCTCGACAGACTTGCGATTTCGAGAATTATTGTCATTTTCTCGTGAACCGTGAAAAATTCTTTTCATCTCTCCCTGCACATACACACATCCATTGTTCGGGTTAACGTTAGGTTCGCGTGCAGCTACCGCGTTCTCTGGGAAAACGAAAAACCGAATGGCTCGTTAACGAGACAAAAGCTTTTCTACAGAAAGAAATAATACTGAATGGATCGAGTGCATTTTTCAAATGCAATTAACGCCTTTCGAAATTTTATAAATCTTTTTGATGGATGATGAAATATCAATAATCTACGATTAGTAAATGATAACTCTAATTATAAATCCAAACAGGTTTGGACGAACAAAGGATTATTGACACAATTCTGTCCACAATTATGTGCATAAATTCAAATGATCAAAGTCATTTCAATACCCATTTGGACTATACGAATGAACCAAATCGAAAGCTACAAATAGATGTTCTACTTTGTACTTTGTTACACAAAAGCGACTAATCGCAAATGAACGTTACAAACAATAGTCAACAGTAGTAGAACAATGGAGCACGTCAAAGGAAGATTAAACTTTAAATTACAATTATGCGCTGAATTAGCAGTACTCCCATAGCGTCGAGGTACAATCTAAGCTATTCTGTTTGCTCGTAAAACGATGTTCAAAGGTAAACGTGGTGATCTGCTTACGTTTGCAATTTGAATCAATCACGAAAATTCATCCCAACAGCATCAAAGGCCATACACGTCAATCTCATTAGCATCTAATTGTAAGTGGATATTCAAAGGTATCTCGATATTACATTTGGGGCTAATTGCCTGTTTATTGATAATTTACAAGATGACTTTCAAGCAACCTGATAATCAGTGCTATTTGAAAAGAGTTAATTTTTACGACAAAACGTATTTCGGCAATTGTCTTCTTTCGGAAGAAAAGAAAAAGAAACTGTGGCAGAAGCTTATAACACCTGAGCAAGTAGTAAAACCACGCGAATAGTCGGCCCGCTCATAAACGAAACACAAGCCAAACTCGGGTGGAAATTTAACGACGAGGCGAGTAACGCGGTAGTCCGTGACGAAAGTCGCCGAGGGACAAATAATCGGACGGCATTCAATTAGATTCGTCGAGCCCCGAGGGAATATCGAGCGCCCTCACCGTATAATAACTAGCCTAGCTATAATCGAGCAGCTCTCTCTCTCTCTCTCTCTCTCTCTCTCTCTCTCTCTTTCGCGGCTATGTACCTTTAACGTTTTTAGTTATAACAACCACGTCATTCTAAATGCTGTGGGTACTTCAGTTTCTGATTAATTTCTGGAATTCGTTGTGTTTGGAGAAGGTGATGAGGTTGCGAGAATCTAGTCGACTTTGTTGGCGAAAGATGTTTCGTGGAGGGCTTTTCACGGGAAAAATTTAGTTTTTTTATGTGCTTACTAATTTAAAAAAATATATTATTTTATTTGCGAAATTTTTAGGTGGCTAATATCGAAAAGAGTTCAGATACTCTGACGAGTAATTAATGCAACATACATTTCCTCTTCGTATAATCGAAATGATTTCGTGACACAACGGGAAGATGGAGAATCACACGATGATCCACGTACTATTAAATTTCACCTCTACATTCAATCGGAGTTATGCACTTACAAGTAAGCCAGAAATTTTACACAGATGCACGACTCCAGCGTAGAATTTATAAATAATTATGATGTAGGATTAATGATTTTCATAAGGCTATGAACGATTATTGTAATTAAGTACGTTATAAAATATGAAATAATCTTTCAAAAATTACATATTTATGATATTATGGGTAGAAATTTACAAATGCCAGGCATTGTTTGATATTAGAAAATAGTTTGTAAAGCCTGATCAAAATTTATGAGCTGCTAGATGTACTTTCGGCGGAAGGGGGGGGGGGTCGAGTTTTGGTATTATAAACACTCTGCTCCTGTTTATATAGTATAAGTTATACTCGTAAAGCCGGAAAGTTTGATGAGGGGAATGTATTACGGGAATTGATATATTGCCGTAACTTATTTCTAGAACACACAGTTCGATGCATATATTGATTCACAGTAAGTTTTTCTTGATGATATGAAAAATAAGAGACAAATTCGGATGCGAACAACTTTTGTATTGATACATTTGTACAAAAAAAAGTATGTCCATATATATTTAAATTTTTTGCGATGAAACTTCACTATCCGAAATACCTTTAATATTCCCTAAGGCACTATACAACCCATCCCATTACGAAATCACAATAAAATTCGCGCAAAAAAAAAAATGTATGACGGCTCCGCGGAAAAGGATTGGCACGTGCGCCTCTTAATTGAATTGCAACGACGTCAGCCTTCAATATAGTCCGCCGACCGGAAATTGGAAGGAACTGAATGAACCTATAGCCCAGTGAGTCTGAAAGGTTTCCTGCTTGCCTTAGATTTGTTACAAGAGAAGCAACAAAGCCCTTGGATATAATGTACATGAAAAATATAATACATCCAATTACTCGTTAAATTCTGGTTCTATCATTTTATTCGTTCTACGCATTTCTAATACTTGCAGCGTTGATTAGTGATCTGAAATATTTAATTTTAACGAGCACTTTTTACTATCGATAAATAATACATTACTAAGTAAAATTTCAATCTACTTTAATCGGTATCGTCACTTCAATTGTAGATGTTTATATTGTTAATTGTATTATAGTTTCCGTTAATTATCTATTGTGTACGGATGCCTTTGTGTTGATTTTTCTCCCTACAGAGTTTAACGCACAATTAAATAATTGAATGGATTTACCTAGTGAAATTCAGTTATACGTTTGAGCAAGATGAATCTGTTTACTATTACGTGGAATATTCTCGAATTATCGTTTCATTAGATGATTGGTAGTTTTCTCAATTTTGAAATATGTATAATGAAATAATAATCTATAGCACTGCTAATTGATGTATACTTTAACTGAACTTGAAAAGATGGATATGTTTTTCTACGTAACAATAAAGAAATTTATTCATCATGCTCAACAACGTGACGTTAAAATTTTTTCGCATACGGCAAACTCTGTAAACAGGGAAGGGAGTTGAGACACAAAGATATTCACACATTCTCCAGCCTGTTTATAGGATCGCAAGCTCGCGTGCCTATCGGTCGCTGCAATATAAAGAGGTCACACATCCGGTCTGGCCAACGTTATATCGAGAGTCCGCGAGCGCAAGCGAAACGAGTTTCTATCGCGAAACTATGTCCGCAGCGAAGTTCGCGCAACCTCTAACGCAGCAGTTTCGCAACTGCCAGTGTCGTCGCGTCGCCCTGCGCCGCGCTGCCGGCGATAAGAATCGTTGCCCTCGTTATCTCGCCTCTCCCAGCTCGCGCACTTAATTTCAACTTCCACGGCAAATTTAATTCGAGCTTCAACGCGCCGGACCTTAATAAACACGTCGGGGATTTTCGTTGAATGCTTTTTTTTTTGCGTTTCATCTTCATTATACTTGACGTACAATCACACTGTTTCACGAAGATACCAAAAGAAACGCGACGAATGTCAATGCCAGCGACACTATTTTGCATTGGTTAGTGGCGGATGGCAAACGAAGCCAATTAGTTTTTGAAATTTTTGCCGTGTCAGTAATTAGCGATCGACTTGATCGCGGGCATCCTTGTCATCGACACGATTGTCGTTCCGAGATATTAATTCAACTGGATTCGATAGAGGGTCAACCTTCGATCAATCACAGAACCCTCGCGCGTCCCGCTAATTACGTGGTTATCGCTGTCTCGCTCGCGCGCTTCCGAGGATCGCCTTCGAAGCCGCAAGCTCGATTGATCGCTCGAATTTCCGGCGTTCAGCGCGGAATTTCTGGCCTTTTGCGGGATCGATTGTAGATTATTCTGCTGTTGCTGATGTACCTTCGCGATGCTTCTGTTCTCAAGGTATATTGAACGTTACGCTTATAGTTTGTTAAAAGTTATCGTTGCTTAGGATTTATTTGAGAAAAGTAGCTTGTGTCAGCGTTTAGTCAGACGAGAATTTTTTCCCGCGTGTTAAAAGTAGTACATATCCACGTTTTGTCAGACAGACAAATTTTATTCGAATTTGTGAATGCAATCCTTTTTTGTCCTTTTAGATAAGAGCCGCAATTGACAAACCATATTAAGATTACAATATCTTTCTTATAAAGAATTTTTTAAGTCAATTACTCTCTACATGATTAATACTTTCGTTGTAGCTACTTGTACATTTATTCGTTTCTTTATTCAAATTTACAACATTTGGCACTATACACTATCGAAAAGAGAGATGGTTTTATTTTGAAAGGTAAAGTTCACTCCAATCGAATTCTCTTTTCAACTCGATCCGTAAGAGCAATTACCCGAATGGTTCTCAGTTATTTTTTTTTCATATGCAGAATTTTTAAATCAAAACAGACAAATAGACTTTTGCTAAAAATTGGGAAATAAAATTGACTTTACAAATGCACTAGAAACGCAGTATTCCATACACTAAAATCTAAAAAAAAATCAAATTCCGTACGTTCGCGTTGGATTCACTGGAAACGCTGCCGAAAAATATATCAGCGATTGCGCGGTCGCGTGAGAGAAACGAAACTCTCGTGCGCGCGAGCTCGCGTACGCGTGCATATATAGCGGCAATTTTTCGCAATTTTTACGAGGATTCGATTACCCGCGGTGGAAAATCCACGAAGCGCGAGTGAAACGACGACAAAAAGCAAATGACCGCTCGGCGGTGATTTTCCAACAAAAAAAAAAGCCGTTCGCGCGAGAATTATTGTAAATCCATTTGACGCACCAACGAATCTTCGCAAAAAAAAATCGAAATAGACAATACGGAAAGCGTTCGCCTGGAGTAACGAACTTTTTTTTTTTGCTTTCATATTTTCCGAGATAGACTAGAGCTTTTGTCCGACAAACTTCATTCGTACGACAAGCAGCGATGCGATCTATTTTGCACAATAAAAAAAAATGTGGGGCTTTGATCGACGTGCATGCAGTCGTTTTCAGTGGCGTGTACATAAGCGCGAGCACATGACGCATTTGAATCATCTCAAGTATGAACTTTAATTGAATGGACCAATTTCACTGGAATACATCATCGATAACCGCTATTTATGTCAGTCATA
>JAWWMK010019999.1:0-18381 GCA_035047105.1 Galeopsomyia nigrocyanea | reverse complement strand
CACACGTTGAAAAGATTACAAAACCTCAGTAAGGGAAGAAAAGGTCCATTATTCGCGTTTGTTTAATGGCCGGTAATAGGTACACCCACCCTAGTTAGATTTACATCTGTAATCAATAAAAAAATAAACTTATTTAACAATAAAAAATCGAAAGCATCTTCGTCTGTTGTACCAAAACTCACATTTTCAAAAATGAAATATCCATTAACCCTATCCCCTCATCACAATTTCAAAAATTTCGAATTCCCTCGCGTAACATTTTAATTAAAAAATTTTTTCGTTGCACACCGTGAAAATAATTTCCGCAGCTGACTATGTACCTCGCATTTCATTAAAAAGAAAAGGGTAGAGGAGAGGAACCTTCCAAGCGCGCGCACACCGTGAATCAACCCTCCCTTATAACAATATCATCGCGCACTCACATGCCTAAGTGTCCGAAGTACTTTTCCGCGTAATACACGAGGCGAAATTTCCGCGTGAAAGCGGACGAGAAAAAGTGACCGAAAGAGCTCTGATATACCGTGTGCCGGCAGGCGAAAAAAAAAAACGACGACGACGACGTAGAGGATGAGGAAGAAAAAAAAGAGAGAGGAGTGGAGGTGTACTTTAAGAGCTTCCGCCCGCGGCTCGTAGCTTCGAGGAGATATTGGGATGGCGTACGTCGCGGATTTTTTTATTATTTTTTTTTTGTAAAGGCGAATATAGAATATTGTGAGAAACATTTTTTTTGGTAGACAGACAATATCAATCGTGTAAGCGAACTTTTTGATGAAGTCTAATAGAAGAAACTTTCAGAAACTCCTCGCTTCAAGAGCAAAAAGTGTTTACTCGATCTCGAGTTCAACCGACCTTTCAAGAGAAATGAATGCTCAATATTTATTTTCCCCTTCGGAAACTACAGAAGAACTTTCAACGCTTTTTTGTCTGACCGCGGTAAATTAATTCAACGCGCGGCTAAAAATAAATTCCACGACAAAAGAAATAACTCGCCAATTAATATTCATAAAACTAAGCCCCACATTTCCCTCCCAAAAAAAAAAAAAAAGTCAGACACCATGAATAAATTTAAAAATTAACCCTTACGTTTCTCCAAAAAAAAAGTAAATCCCGTTATTTTTTTCATTCCATGAAGAAAAAAAAATATAAATCGAAGAAGAAGAAGAAACAATATGAGATATATTGCACGTACTCCCCGATTTGCCGTTGTACGTGCGAATATTCGCCGCTCGCGCGCGCGATATCATATCGATTCGCGGCCGCCAGCAGCAGCAGCGTGCCTGCAAAACCCTCCTCCTCACCCCCAAGAGAGAGAGAGAGAGAGAGTTGGCTCGAAAGTCTGGCTCTTCCTTTTTATGGGCTTTTTGCTTTATGCGGCGCGCGCTGCGTTTTTCCAACGACACCGACGTGCCTCCTCTCTCTTTTTTTTTTGTTGTTTGTCGGTGTGCTGCTCTCTCGCGCGCGCACAGTGTGAAGGATAATGAAATTTTCAGGATGTACGTTTTGATTGATGGCTTGTCGATGAGGTCATGCGCGCGCGCATGCGGCTGACCGTGATTGACTGATACTACTGATTTCGATGGGATGCTTGTAGTTTGATGACGCCGAAGTGTTTTATGTCGGAGATTCGTCGTTGCGGATTTTGATGCGAGATTTTTTTTTGTACGGTGAGATGTGCTGACGTTTCGAATTTTCGATGGGATCGTGTATCTGGAAAAATAAGAATCGTTGGAAAAACCGATTTGACGAATTATTTTTATTTTGAAAGTTTCATAATACAACGTTAGTGATTCATGAAAATGTTATTTTAATCTTAATTTTGTGTACTTTATACCTAAGAGATAAATAAAACAATTAGTTGAATAAAAGTTTGAGCCAAATTATATGCACCAGAACAATCTTATTTGTTTCACAGGTATGATAATGGCAGCCGAGATCACCTCAACACAGAAAAGAACCAGCGATTAATGTTGACACGAATGAAATGTGTTTGATCTACAAATTAAATATATACATTATTAAAAAAGAAGCATTCGACTTTAATCGCTAAACTTGTGAAATTCATTTCAAGATTCTAACTGCATAACGCCATCTATTTTTCAGACATACAACTCAATCCAACCGCATACATATAAAAAAACTGAATTTTCCCAATCAACAGAATTTTTTTTTCCTTACTCAGCGGAAAAAATAAACTTTCTTTTTCTGCCAACTCATCTCTCTTTCGCGCAAAACCATATCGTTCCTCTCGAATCAGCGCGTCTTTGGTAAAAAATTCAAAGCTCAGAGAAAAAAAAATCCACACTCGCATCGCAGTCAACGTTCGTCAAATCGAAACACATAAAAACTGACGCGAGTAAAGAAAAAAAAAAGAAGAGGAACGATCTGTCGGCCAACTCTATAAATAATTCATGCGCGTGCTATTTTATGAATACGTCGTCGTCGTCGGCTGGCTCGCGAGAGAGCGAAGAGTGGGAATTAAGGGACGGTGTTATTATATGAAAAGCTCGAGGAGAGAACTGGCTATTGAACGTCAAGAGTCGCTGACGTTGAATGCTTTTAGTTAGTTACAGCTGTAATGAAAGAAAATTGTCGTCGTATTGGTTTTTTAAAATGAAACATGAATTTTTTAACAGTTTAAAAATTCATCTTTATCGATTTTATAACATCAAAAATTAAAAACAATGCATACCTCGCCAATAAAAAAAACGTCGTTTAAAGATCGATTACCCACAATGTCGACAACACAGTTTCACCCAAATAGAATATTCTAATCCCACCTTTACGCGCAAGCGGCATATATAGAAAATCGACACCTTATTTCCACTCACGGAATATCAAATTGACGCACAATAGACTTGGTGATTGCGTATGTCGAGGAGGGAAAAAAGAGAAGCCTTTTGTGTGCGCGATAAGTGTATCATCGAGGAATTCTATATAGGAGGGTGTGAAAATCCGCAGCTGTTTACAATTATGCCGCGATTCATAGCAAGAGTTAGTTTTCTTGGGGTGCAAGAGAGCTTTCAGTCTCCCCCCTAAAGTCGTTTAGGAGCTTAGTTTACGACTTGGGTTTTGTTTTCTTCCGCAAGTGTGATTCTTTCTTTTTTGTTTCTCTTTTCTTCGACGGCAATTTATACGTCTGAGTTGTTAGTTTATACGTTTAGATTGTTTAAAAATTGATATTTATTTTGCGGATTATCTTTATGAAATCGTTGTTTAATTACCGAAATGGATATCGTAACTCGTGAGAAAATTGGAAACACTAATCTACATCTTCCGCGCGAAGCAGAAAAAAAAGGAGTATCGAAAACTCGGCTGGCAACACCTAGCACCACGATTTAAGGGTGAACGCCCGGTAGTAACTTTTCTCACACGCGAGACAATTAAAAAAGTTTCTACGTGTGCTCTCTCTCTCTTTCTCCAACTTGAAGGATGAAAAACTTTTTTTTTTCGAGAGAGAGAAAAATTGCCAAGTTGAGGTTTTGCTCGAATTTTTTTTTTATTTTAGTTCGTCGTGTCAATTACAACGTCAATTCGCCGAGTTAAGACGCTCTCTCGGTTCGCTGCTCATGCAAAGCAGCAAGGCGAGAGAGAAATTCTTGATTCGCTCGATTAAATAATCGTTGCGAAGCGAGCGAACAAGAGAGAGAGAAGCTGAAAGTTTTCGATCGTTGTTTTGATGTTTACTAACGACCGTTTAACTTTCGTCATTAACGAAACTCTGTTTAATTAATTTACACGCTGGCAAATTCTTGTAGATACTTTGTTTTGCTTTACTTGGAAGTCAAATGTACAAAAATAGAAGATATAACGAAAAATTCATCTCATAAAACAAGAGAGGGGAAAAAATGGGGTCTTTACGTTCTCGTGAATTTTTTATCCAAAGGTAAGCTTCTTATTCTGATAAGGCATATTTGAGAATGATGGATTTGAATATAAAAGCTCCGAAAAGAGAAGAAAAAAAAGAAGACGAGCAGAAATAAAGATGAGCTGTCTCCGATATACTTTGACAGTGAAAATATCTGTTGACTTTCTTCTTTTTTTTTACGACGAGTAAGTCGAATCCGATAATAATTTATGACTATGAAATGCAATTTTTAACTGTGCGATGATATTAAAATTTGAATAATTTGTAAATCAATCTTACGTTCTGCGAGAAAAAAAATTGACAAATGATTGCGAGACGGCTGTTAGAAAAAAAAGAAGAAATATAGCTAAGTAGACCGTAATAACTTTCAAGTTACTCGAGCGAGTTGCCAATCTTGATAAAAAAAAACTTTAACCTTCAAACATTCAACTCGTGTTGCTTTCTAAACTATAAAATACGCCTAGTAACAAAGTTGAAACGGTGCGATATAAAATTCAAGCTACCTACGGAATATTCTGATTTTTATAAAATTTACATGCAATAATCTTGATCAACATCCAACTCAGATTTCACACAGATACAACCAACAAAAAAAGAGACAATTCCTCACAACATTACCATAAGCAACAACCATTATTCGAAAGTTAACATTCATTACCAGCCGCGTCAATGGTATAACAATACACAATAACAATCCATCACGGTGTGCCTGTCATAACTTTGTCGACACACAACTGAAAAGAACTCGATACACTGGCACGGCGGCGTCGCGTCGGGAGGAGGTCATACGAGATGTGTGACTTGCGCATGAATTATGCATGTAATATTAGCGCCAGTAATGCGAACGTAATGCTATACGTGTGTGTGTGTATGTGTTCGTGTATGTACGTACAACAGCAGAAAGCCTTTAATAATTTACCAGGTGTATATACACATGGAGGAGAAATACACACTTGGGAGGGAGGATTTCGTTGAAAAGCCGATCAGGATTTGAGATTCGACGACACGCCTTCGTTACGCGTATTAATGTATTCGACGTGGTACACGTGCTTTTGACGAATGGTTTATTGTTCGATAGGTTTCGTTATTTATGCATACGGTTATTTTTAGTTTGTGGAGTGAGAATCATAGTTTGTTGATATTTTTGTATTTGGAAGAAATAAGTTGAATAATAAGGAACGGTTTGTTGATGATTTCCTTCTTTTATTGAAGGGGCAAAAAATTAATTTTTAAAATTAATATATTTTTAGGCAATCACAATTATCAATTCGGTACTATCGCAAAGACTATTTATTGTCTGGAGTATAAAGTTTACTACTAAATTTTATCTGCAATAACGCCATCTATTTTTTACATATAAGAACTTATTGTTAACAGAATAAATAATCATGAATGTAAGGTGATTTTATTCACGTCAAAAATAAATTTATATCTGTAGCGTGGACGAGTAAACGAATAATTTAACTTGGACTTTATTCAGAAAAATGTTTTATTCTACTTGTGATAATAATAAGTTTGTATCCTTCATCACATAATATTCCAAGTTGTTACAACGACATCATCGACATAGGAAAAATCAAATACGAGGATTTACAAAATATATATTCAATTTAGCACCATCAAAAAGACTATTTATTGTCAACAGCACATTAATTCGCCATCAAATTTCAACTGCATAACGCCATCTACTTTTCACGCAACATATGAACTAGGAAGTAATCTTTGTATTTCATTTTCTTGTTGATTCTTTCTTCGTCATAATTTCTGGTATTAACAAAAATTATTAGTTTCGAAAATCAGAAGAAGCAAAATCATTTTCTGTCCATCATTTTTTTCATATCCATAAAATTTTCCACTGAAAAAAAAAACAATTCTAATCCTCTTAAAAAATATCAGCAAATCTAGCTTTGCCCATATCGTCGACGATAACAATCCACTACCAAGACAAAAAAAGCGCTACATACAGTAGGGATTTGGCATAGATATCGCATAAAGAGATCCTGGCCAGTATTTGCTGCGCCATATACTCCGTACACGGGACAAAACAAAAAACAAAGCCATATTCCTCTCTCTCTCCTCGAGCTCTTGCATAACAACACACTTTTTGGCGTATAATACAACGCAAGCATACTTTGGCTCTTGCACATATAGACGCAAAAGAAAAACAAAACACGTCACGTACATTGGACAAAAAAAGAAAATAAGGTCCAATTTGTCGTTCTTTTTTTCGAGAGAACGGAACAAAAAAAAAAGGGTCACGAGGGAGTTGAAGTTGCTATATACCGTATATATAGCGTGACGTACGAATTGCTACATCATACACCTCGTGAAAAATTGAACGCGCGCGCGCGGGTCTCTCTCTTGAAGCGCGCGGGGATTTCGTGTCAGCTGTATTTGCCGTTCTTCCGCGTAAATTATCTATTGTTTCCTTCCTTCGTGCGCGTCGGTGTGTGACTTTTTTTTTACGAGCTCCTAACGCTTTTTAGCATCGTTTGAATTGTTTAGTACGCGCAAAGATATTTTATTGATTTTGCGCATTGGATTTTGAATTTATAGAATAAAATTCAAAGAAAGCCACTTACAGTAATAAAGCTCTTGTGAGCAGGATGTCCGCGATTAATATTAATGAAATAATTCGCGAATGTCTTACACGACGCGGCGGCGTGTGGGAGGCAGTGCCGGAAATGAAAAGTTTTCGAGTTACGATAAAGTTAAATGAGTCACTCGCGCGAGATATATATGTCGATTGGAAAGTCTACTAATATTGAATGTTATCATCAGTTTGCTCGTTTGTAGTTCTATTGGTTCGGTAAACTAAAGTGGCAATTGCGTTTATCTATTCGTTAACTGAAACTCGATATTCATTATCTAATTGAACTATAAAAAAAAAATTCGCAAACAAACAAAAATATAAAATTACAACAATTCTACTTCACCCCTACGCAAAAATACCAACCGTATATATAAATTCGCACATACAAAAGCCCTCGCGCACAAAACCCTCATGATCAGCCTATAATTCATTTCCCGCAGTAAGCGGCGAGCTACAGAGAGAGAGCTTTTCCACGCACGTGTCGACGAACACACGCGAGGGCCCAATTTGCAAACTCTCCCTTATACCCCCGAAAATACTAACGAGTCGTCGTCGCTATGGGGTGGTTGGTAAAACTGCTCTACGTCACGAACGCCAAGGAATGCCGAGGAGGGTTTTTTTTTTCAAACTACGCGCGTGTGGTTATTTGATATATTGTGATGATGTGGTGTGTGCTGCAGGTTATTTTTTTTTTTTTTTGCTTTTTTTTTTGGTAGTCGAGGAAATTACATTTGCATTTTTATATGTATGGTTGGAAAAAAAAGAGGTATTTCGCGCGCGAATATTCGATTGATCGCGAGAGTGAGCTTGCGAGCTGTAATTAAACTTTGGGTATAATGGAATAACGGTTTTATCGAAAAAGAAATACATATAAATTGATTGCGTAGATTTCATATTTATTGTCGTATTTCAGGAATAACAAACCGACATTTCGCATTATACATTCAACTTGAATCGTTTCCAATCAACCGTGTGTTTCGCCATTATATATATCACACTCTCGCACATTCCCAGACAACTAGATTACAAAACTCGCCTAATCAATCCAGCTTTTTTTTTTGTCTCTTGTAGATATACAATATACATATATATTGCGTAAACGAGTGCGAGGCTAATGACACACTGACATTATTTATATACTTGTATGCACGCAACAGTGGCGCGATATTAGGGCGCCGCCGGTTTTGCTGCTTCCGCAATGACGCAACTATACGACCTACGCAAGGCTGCTGCTGCTGCTGCCTACCTACCGTTGCGACAAAAAAGATGCACGTAGGCGAAGGTCGATTTGGTTATGTATTTGCTGATGGAGAGTGAGAGAGGTTCTTACGTGATTGAATGACAATTTTTTTTTTCTTAGAGAGTTTATTTTTTGTATGTTGATTGTTATTATTGTTTGTGGTTGGTCGATTTTCCATACACGTTGCGAGCTATTTTTGAATAACGATGCTTTGTTCGATTTGAATTTATAATGATCGTTTTTATAATTGTTACTCTTTGGCATATCGGCCAAGGTAATTTATTTAAATGAATATTCCTCATCATCAAGTATAACGTAAATTGACACGTTACAATCAAAAAAATGAAATTCTAAGAAAAATAAATTACCGTATATCTCCAACGATTTCTCGGAACCGACGAAAAAAAAATCACAGACAACAACTTCGTACACACAACGCGTCGTCCTCAATAAAAATTTCGCAATAGACAATTCAAGCCCATCAAGCGAAACTCACGCACGTATATAATCTAAGAAAGCCTCTATTCTACAGACAATTATAGACGTTGTCATTCTACGAAAAAAAAAAATTTCGTCCATTACTCATGCTCAATAAACCTACAAACAGGCAGTACGAAAAAAAAAGGCTTGATCTATTTAAAGTTTGAGCCGACGAGAGATTTATTGCCCACAATAAAGATAGTTTGGGCGGTTTAATTGACCGTTAAAGAAGGCCATTACAACGACGACCAAGTTTTCGCGGAAAGTTCTTTTTTTTTTCGACACTTTATTCGTCATTTTTACAAAGTTTCTTTTTTTGGATAATAAATTGTCGCCCAATGACGTTGTAATTATCGGATCTATTTCTGTCTTGTGCATATATTTACTACGTTGTCGTCTAGACAAAGATCACGATCGTCGTATATAATTATCCGCGCATTAAATATACAAGAACCAAGGTTAATTAAACGATTGTCATCGGCGATGTCTACACCAATTACGTTAATATGCCCAAACTATATACACAATAGCCATATCAATTACGAAAATTACGTAACTCGACACACCCACTCGACTAAAATCCATCGTCTCGAAAAAAAAAAAAGAAAACTTGAATTCCCTTTCGTGCACACAAACCCTTCCAGCTCATGAAACATTTTCGTAGCAAGCCTCTAAACAACGTCGCTTTTGCTATATTTTCGTCAAAACCTTCAACGTACATACTATATATACAAAGCTGTAGGCGCCGTTGCCTAATGGCTCGCATATTTCAGTCTCGTGCACGGTAAATCGGTGTTAACAGCGCACTTGGTTCCCCCTCCTTCTTCCTTTTACTCGTCCGATTGATTTCCAAGCGCGTGGTTGTGCGGCGGCGGGTCAAGTGCTACCTATCCTATCGTACTCTTCCCCAACAACGACGACGAAAGGGAAAACAATGCACATCAAAGGCGAAAACGTGTAATTAAGTGGAAAATAGTATTTACAGAGAGAAAGAGAACCTTTTGTTTTTTTTTTTCGAGCTTTTTTTCTTTTCAAACGATTACGCGCGAAAAAGTTTAAAAATATATATACGAGTTTTTTTTTCAATAATACCGTCATTGTTTCGCAGGCGTACAATTGAAAGTTCTCTCCCAATGGGATGCGAAACTTTTCATATACAGCGAGTGTGTGGAAATTTTCTAAAAGTTGATATAACTGCATTTTACTGAAGGGGGGAGGCAGATAACGCAATATTGTGCGTGGCTATTTTCATTTTGGAACGAGAGAGAGAGAGCTTTTATTGAAAACCGATACGCGCCATTGAAAAATTATTTTTGTTTTCAATCAAACTCGAGTTTCTATTAATAACACTGCTGTTGGGCAAAATAAATATATATATATCTCTGTTACACAATGGCTTGTAATATTCTGAAGAGCAGATCGATCGATCAATATCACGTCGTAAACTCTTATCAGAGAGGGAAAAAAAAGCACTTGAAAAAAAAAAGAAAAAAAAAAGAAGTCTCTCTCGTAATTACAAAACCGCGCCTCTTTCGCCCGAGTAATTAAATTTTCAGGCGAATAACGCCGTGAAGTGCTGTACTGCACCAAAGCTGATTGACGCGGTAAACACAACCAGGCTGCTGCTGCTACACGTGGCTCCCGCTCTATATATACGTAATTTGCTCGATTACTTTTTTTTTCTTCCTTCCTGTTACGCGTCCGACGCGCGACAAGAAGAATTGTTTGGATGTTTTTTTTTCGGAAGATCGATAAATAGCGAGACAGAGTGTCGTAACTTGGCCTGAAACTCTCACAATAATACTTTCGAAATGTGCCTGTTTACGAGAATTTCCGATAGGTTACGTGATTTTTTTTAAATATTTTTTCCTCTTGGAGTAGAATAAAAAAAAACTTGAAGAAGCGTTGTTTACGCGTGTGAATATCCAAAGTAAAAGGTTAAAGTTGTCGTCTAGACTGGAGATTTAAAGTTCAACGTACTTTAACCTTCCTTAAAGCGCGTGCACGAGAGTGAGAGAGAGAGAGAGAGAGTGAGCAATAAGGCATTAGGAGAATGTGATGTGCTGCTCTTGCTAGAAAACAAAACTCACCAACGCGAGCCAAAAAAGATTGTTTTGCTACTGCTGCTGCTGCTGCAGTTCAACGAACCATCATCCATTTAATGTTTACATCGTCTACTATATTCTCCTTTGTCATCGTCATCTCTTTGGGGAAAAAATCCTCTTTTTATTTCACCAATGACTATATTGCCACACATTCGTCAACACAAAAATAACAAAACAACCAAAACTAAAAAAATAAAGAACACTGACACTTTGTTCGGCAAAAACTATTTATTTATCAGGCAATAACAGTGGCCCCCCTCGTGGATGGCTGCTGCACCTGCACCGGTGTGCGCGATTGAGAAAACTAGGTCAACTACTCTGCTCCTCTTTTATTTTCCACGCGGGTCGAAGGAAAGACTATACGGCCAGGAGAGGACAATAACAACCGCGAAGAAAAAAAAAAGAAAAACACGATCACACTATGGCACACGCGCACACGTTAGCACACCAAAAACTTGTCGCTCGGAAAGAGATAATTAAGGGCGCGTCTTCTCTCTCCGTCACATTCCGAAACACGTGTAATATGCGTGTGCATGCGAGAGAGCAAAGGAGAGTGCACGCACAACGGAATGGATTTCAGGAAGATAGAGAGAGAAGGAGAGAGATAGTTGAGGAATTGTTAAAAAGCAGAAAGAGAGGAAGGAACGTCGTCGTCGGCGGGCGCAGCGACCTCCGGCGAGCACGCGAACGCAGCGACGACTGGCGGCGCGACCGAGACACCGTACCCAGAGAGAGAGAGAGAGAGAGAGAGAGAGAGAAAGAGGGAGAGGTGGGAGGAGAGAGGTTCCAACCAAGAGAGAAGGAGAGTACATATATATACGTCAACAGGTAAGTATGGTAAAAGAGTTTGTATATGTGTCTGTGTGGATTTTTTGAGGGAGAGAGCGATGGCTTTATATGAGGGAATTTCGGCTTTGAAGTTTTTTTTCTTTCTTTATGTCGAAGGATTTGTATGCCCCCCGTATATATGTACCCGATGATGAAATGGTTTTTCTTGAACGCGTGTGAAAATTTTTTGGAGCAATCTTTTTTCTTTCGGAGGGGTACTTTGGAGAAAGCGATTTGTTGCAGAGAGATTATTTGTCTGCGGCTTTGTACAGTAGATGTTTTGGAAATTGTCCAAGTTTTATCATTGATTGTCCAAAGGATTTCCACTTTATATTTCCTTTCGGTGTTGACGGTAATCCGAACCAGTTGATTGTTTCTTTTTTTTCGGTAAGGGATTTGTTGGATCTGTCATCGAATCTATTAACTAATCTTAAATTAATCTTAAAAATAACTTTATGTTAGATACGTTTTTGGACGAACCGCTAAATCATTTTCTTGCGTGTACAATCATCGAAAAAAATTAAAATTCCATCCATTAAAAAAATTCACTTAATGTCATATCATTCTAATTCACAAGCACCGACGCCGATAACAATCTCGACCTTGGCGCGCTTAACTAATAAAGATTTCTAGATAATTTGTTAGGCGCGATAATTCATTATCAAAATTATCAAGAGGAAAAATAAACTCGCGTGGCGTATATCATAAGCTAATAAATTGAAGATCAAACGATATCTAAATAGGTCACCGCTTCAAAACAAAAAAAAAACGAATAAATATCAAACTATACAAAACCACTCAAAACGTCGTTTGTTCGCACCCTGAAAAAGAGAAAAGCGCGTCGCGCCAATATAACAATATTCGATCGGCACGCGCATTGCCAGAAAATCTCTCCCGCGTTGGCATTTTCCTCGATATTTTATTCTTTATTGCCGGCGACGACGAAGGCGAACTATATATATCGCAACGCGGGGGTATCATGCATATAATATACGCGTAGCCTCTTCGCGGAAAGGATCCCCTTGGGGAGAGCCAAGAGTCGACGACGACGCTTCGCTCGCCAGTTTCGTGAATAAGAAATCGAATGCACGCCACTGCGAATCTCTGTTCTAAGCTCTATATAATTCTCCTACACGCGGATTTTCTTTTTTGCGATTTTTTTTTCGTAGCGCTAATTGCTCTGGTAAATGCCGAGTATTTTTTTTAAATGTCAAGAGTGCTTTAGAGATTGTTAGTGAAAAAAAATGTAGTTTTTTTTTCTTTACCTGGAAATTATACTTTGCTCGAGAGTCCTTGGTGGAAATGTTTCTTTCAACTTCGGTGTAAACGACGTGGTTTAATGAGTTGCGGTGGTGAGCTGCGCTTTTTTTTTTAATTTTCCAATCTGTTCTTTGAAAGTAGGGCATAAAGTATCCACTTGAGAGAATGAACATAAATCCATATATACCTGTTGACTTAATGTTTCAAGATATCTTTTATTTACTGCTTGGCCAAGTCGCTAAAATTGTTTCCTCGATGCTGCTTTTATAGAAAACCACAATTCTTAACGGAATAATTTTTTCATACCATCACTAAAAAATAGAAAAGAAAGAGAAAACGTTGAAAGTATACTTTTTGTAAAACAATAAGAAACTTTATTCACAAGGTTATACATGCCACTCGAACTCATCTCTAAATCGTTTATATATGTACAAAATTACAGTATCGTAGAAAAAGGAGATGACGAAAGAATGAAATGTTATATGTATAGAGAGAAGTACGGCGAAAGAGAGAGAGAGAGAGAGGAAAAAGAACTAAAAAGAGTAAAGCGCGCAAAGAGAAAAGAAAAAATAATTTTATTGGAAGATCGTGCAGTCTAGTTGGGTGGGCCGCTTATCACAGTGCTTTTGATTTGCAAATAGGCGATTTCACGAATGAGCTTGGCCGAGTACGTTGGCTCCAGTATGCGACCCAATTGCTTCTCCGTTTCGGGTATGACACTCTTATACTTTACAATCAACTCGGCAAACGAATCGAATTCGATGGAATTCTCGATACTCAGACGCTTTAGTAGCCATTCTTTCACGGGTTTCGACATTGCCGTTGAGACGATATTGTACTTTGACACTAAGATCTGCAAGTGGAGTGCGCAGATCTTTGCTATTTGGAGCGGTTCGAAACACTCGTAGTTGACGCTGTGATTGAACACCTGCAAGTTTGATTTTACATTTGATGCTCCTTCAAATTATTTACCTGAGATTAAGATCGTTTTTGAAGATTTTAAAATCGTTAAAATTATGTAAATTTTTTAAACAATTTACCGCTTTTGCTTTCTATTATTAATAGTTTTTTATCATTAGTTAGTAAAAATAAAAATCGCAATTTAAAAAAAAAACTGCAACTATATCGAGTTTTACAATCAACAACAATTGAATAAACAGAAATAAAAAAACACTTACATCAGTCTCGTCCATTTCCTCGAGGACAATAGCAGCCGAAGTCATACTCCAGCAAAAGAAAGCCGCCAGTATCGCTTCCATATTGTCTTCCCTCATCATCGATACGAATTTCGCGTAGAACGTGTTCGTGACAAGGGTGTCGCAGTAGAGAGCCGTTTCCGGCAACAGTTTGCCGACTATCAGCATGGCATTCAAGCGCACCTCCCCATTGTCGTCGTAGAGAAGTTGAAACAACGTCGTCCACCAGTTCAGCATGAAATCTATACCCGAGAAAAACATTTTATTAAAAAAAAAATAAAACAGAATGTGAATATTTAAAAAAAGATGTACTTACAAATATCATCCTTGAGCATGTGATGCACGTACAATTCGAAAAGTATCTGCGAGATGCCAATCCTACAATCGATATTCGCTTCCATATCCGAATAATTGAGAATAGCCTCGTAAAGCGTTAATTTCGAATCCTGCTGCACCTCGTTATCCAATTCGCTCCTCAACAGAAAACCAAAAGTCTTGCCGATCAGTTTGAAAAACTCTCCCTTTGGATAAAACTCTTTGGCCTTCATCTGTTGAGCGAGTGTATTAAAAATGTGCACGCACATGTTTTCGGCAGTCACGTGCTCCTCTCCTTTTGAAAAGTTACACTGCACGAACGACGACTCGTTCTCCATCTCCTGGATCGCCAAGTAAATAAAGCCGTATATCGCATCTTGTAAATCGGGATCTTCACAAGGCTCGTCGAGTACTTTGATCGACGTCATGTAGCCAAGCTCAAACGACATTACACTGTCGGTTTTACGAATGTAATTCATGAAGTTCGACCACACGATGGTCAAAACTTCGGGGTTTTTGTGGTTCAATACTCGCTCCCAAAATTGTGCATTTGCGTATTCGCTGTTCAACAATGGTCCTTCGTACTGTTCGCTGTTTATCGCGGTGATGATGACTTTCGTTGCTGTGGATTCGTAGCTCTCGATTCCAGGCCTCTTCTTTAGGGATTTGTTGTTTGTTACGTGCGACTGGAGCTTCTCCATCACTTCTGAGAATGGCTCATTGTACATGATGTCGCTAAATTTGATTAATTTTTAATTTGATTTTCAAGATTAAATCGATGGAGAAAAAAAAACTGCTTACTTGTAACTATTCAGCTTCATCAATTCCAAGCAAATTTCAAGTATGCAAGTTGCAATGGGGAAAGACGCCGGGTTATCATTGGTAATACAAAATTCTAAAGAATACAAAACTTTCAAGACAAAGTCTTTGAAAAAAGAGTTCAGATCTTCTTCGGGCAATTTTATTGCAGCAAAATATGGGCTCCGAATTAACTCAAGAAGCTAAAAAACATGCATTAATAGATTTCTTTCGTTAAAAAAAAAAAAACTAAATAAAATTTTGTAATTTACCTGCAGTGAGTAGCCATGCAACAGGTTGATAGGTATTTTGCAAGTTATCATCAACTTCAATATATTATTAGACACAGGCAGTATATTTTGTTGTGTTATCAATGGTACCAAAGCCCTCGCGGCCAGTTCACGCGTTTTGTACACTCTACTTTTTCCGCACAACGAGACTAAATCTATAAACTCATCGATCTGCGAAAAAACAACATCATTGGTCTTTCCTTTCTATCAAGCTCAGAAAAGAAAATCTTTTACGAACCTTCCAGTCTTCCTCTGCAGCATCGGAAGTAACGCCGGGGTAAAGTCGTGATAGTATCAAAAGAATGCACTGAATTTTCGGTTTAATTTGGTCCTCATTCTCACGAACAAAAGTTGACAATTCGTTAAGCAAGAACGGCAGTAAACTGGGAAATTTCTCAAAGAAATTCTTGCCGGTCATACGATTGTGCAGCGTTAAGTTTACGTGATCCTTTGTTCTTTGAACGCCGAATACTCGTGTAACGAGAGCACTAAACAAAAGAGTTGCCGCGTTTCTTTCCTGCAAAAGAGAAATTCATGTCAGTCGTATGAATAATACTGAATAGAATTTTTTTTTTTTACTTACAGCCCATGATTGACCGTCGTAGCTTTTAAAAGCTGCGATGAACCCATCGGCAATGTACTCCTTAACTAAATCTCCCAACAAACAATGTCTATACAAAGCTCTCAAAATATTCAGTGCGTGAGTCTTAATCTCCGTATTTTCATTTAATTTGATATCATTGCTTTCAGTTTTACTCGAATCGTCGAGATGTTGCGCTTTCTCAAAATCATCGAACACAGTTTCCTTGAAAAGAATGTCTTCCGCTTTTTGGAGATTGAAATCATCTTCGATATTGACTAATTGCAGTAAAATTCTCATAACCGAGTGGAAAATCAATTTTGTTGGATCGCTTTTCTTCTTTATCTCCGATGTTACGAGTGCCTGAAAAATAATTAAACAGCATGAAACACTTTCGGATAGGCTTGGAATAAATATAAAATTGAAAGTGAATTAATTTACCTGCACCATAAAGGGTATGCCAGCACTCCTTCTGGTAGCACACAACTTGGAATTTCCCGGTGCCAATCCAACGACGGCTAATAATAATTGCTGTAACCACGTTTTTGGTAACTTTCTCAAAGTATCTTCACTTTTCTCCAAGTGCCACAACCTATTGCATAGTTGGCTGAAACCTACGTGAGTTTGTTCAAATGCTCCTCGATGCTTTGTTTCACAGAGCAGAGTAACAAGTTGATTGCCGATTTCTTTAAACTAAAAATTATCAAAATTATCGATGGAATGTTACTTTTCAATGTAGTTTATCTTACGTAATTCTCTGCTAATAAACCAGTCTTGGTACTTTCATTGAATATAGGTGCGTTAAACGTCAAGAATCCGAAAAATAAACTAATCTCTTTGACTGTTCTCCAAGAACAAAGCAAAACCATTTGTGGGGTGATTACAGTATCGTTGGCGTCTTCGACAACGCTACCTAATGTGCGTGGATTCAAATCCATGGGTAAGTGGCCCTCTGGTGATGAGCTATTTACAATTTGAGAGACGGCAGTGTTCAGCTCGAAACACATATTTACAATTTCTGATAGAAGATCTCTCCAGCATACATTATTCACAATAGTTCTAGGAGAAAAAAATTGATCTGCATTAATGAAAATTGAATAATTTTACGACGTAATAGTGAGAATAATACTCACTTTAGGTCAATGGCAGACAAAATACTATGAATACAAAATACATATCCATATAAAGAATGCTTACTCGAAGCAATCACTATGTTTTCAGTAGCTAATTTTACTGGTTTCTAATGTAAATGTAAAAAAAAAGTCCAAATTACTTTTGGAATCAATACAAGCTTGCAATATAAAATATCAAGACTCACCTCCAAACTCATCTTCAACAATAAAACCATGTAAAAAGTAGTTTTCTCTTGTGCATTTTCAGTTTTCTCAAATTCAGTCAGTTCAACAAGAACTTTTTGTATGCTTGGCAGCAACATACTCATCTTCAACATGTAAGCCGCAGTAATACTATCAAGAGGTCTAATACTATTACCCAGTTGTATAGCAACATTAACAAGTTCCAACAATTTCTCTTTAGTATCAAAGAATGATTCAACAAGTTTGCTCGACTTGATCAATTGAAATGCCATATTTTTGTTTGTCTCGTAGGTATCCTGAAGTAGGCAATCGAATAATATATCAAACTGGCTAAGTTGCCACAGTGAACCTTTCAAATCGTCGCACAAGAATTCATCCATCAGACACAGTATTTGCAGACTAGACTTTTTACGAGCATTGATAGCACCGGGATACAAATTAACAAAGCACAATTCATGCAGAGAACTGACAAATTCCTTGTAATACTCTATTCCACTTTGTACATTAGACAGTTTTTCAGCGTTCACATGCATGCTTGGGTGCTGCTTTTGCAATTCCTTGACTTTTTTCTCATTGTCCAATTGGCGTTTGAGAACTACATAACTATCCTCTAGTCTTTTGAGAACCTTAAAAAATTCCAGATTTTAATGAAAGCTCAAGGAAAACTTGCACACTCTATATTTACCTTTTTTATCAAGGGAACAAACTCAATCTTTTCTTTCATATTACATCTCAGAAAAACCAAAATCAAATTGAGTTCTGGTGCTGTAAAGAACAATGTGCTTTTCTTGGATATTGCAAGCAACTCCAAAGTATGGAGTCGAAGCTGAAACAATCAAAGCTTGTAAAGCACAAGCAACATCATAAAGCAATTAGCATTTTATTGGCTTGCTTACCTCTTCATTGTCACATGTCAACCAATGCTCTAAATCCTGGTACTCAACAGTTTTCCGCCACTTGTAAGTCTCTGATTCTGGATCATCCAGATTATCCAGAGAACCATCCTTTTTAGACTTTTTTAAAGATATAACAAGCTCAATGTCTCTCTTCATTGTTTCACTCATTCCAACTCAATTCCCCAACCAACAGTTTCTAAAATAAAAAAAAAACCAATTCACTCGAAACACGCACACCCACGACAGATTAATTGAAAAAAAAAGTTTAAAACACTCAATTAAAGAGACAAAAAAAAAGTGCAAAACATTCTAACCTCTTTTCAGCATCAAAGAATAATAATGCCGCAACAAGCACCACCGACGGCAATCCTCGTCTCGCGTCTCATAATCACCGCGTGCGAGGAATACTGCGAGGCTTGTCGGGTCGCTCGCGTGCGGATTAATATCTTCTCGCCGACACTGCCTACTAGACAATTGGCTATAATCAAAACAAAAACCCACAGTCCCGTCTCTCTCTCTCTCTCTCTCTCTCTCTCTCTCTTTCTCTCTCTCTTTCTCTCTCTCTTTCTCTCTCTCTCTCTCTCTCTCTCTCTCTCTCTCTCTCTCTCTCTTCATTCAT